>JAIUZE010003490.1:0-79097 GCA_022085475.1 Heliosperma pusillum | reverse complement strand
CTGGAATACCTGCAGTTCAGTTTATCAAACTTCAAACTCACCTTCTGGAGTGCTCTGGGCCGGTCGGCACACCGGCTGCCGGCCTACCGGCCTGGAGCACTTCTCCTCTTCTCTCCTTTTCTTCAATTCACAATAAGAATCCCCAAGTCACCAACAATCTCGCTCAACCAACAAATTCCCAAAGACACGGTTTTGATCCAAACCCGACTACAAGTGTTTCAAACCTACCTAAAACTTCCTCCTAAAGACGAAAGACCCGAGTATACAAAACCAAATCTTCACAACTACTCCTAATATGCATGCTATATACAAAAAATTGGTGGTTGTTGAGGGACTCCACCAAACCTATCAATTCACAAGAGTTTACTAACAAGACTCCTCCTCGGGAAGTGGATCCCCAAGGAAGAGTACTTCCACCGTTTCTTTTTCATCTCCATCAAAATATCTTTTCACTCGATGCCCATTGACTTTGAAATTACCACCTTCTTCGCTCCAAAGTTCAAAAGCTCCATGTGGTGAAATGTCGATAACTTTGAAAGGACCCGACCATCTCGAGCGTAGCTTTCCCGGAAACAACTTGACCAGAGAATTATAGAGTAAGACTTGATCACCCACTTTTACATCTTTATCAACCAATTTGGCATCATGCCATTTCTTTGTTTGCTCCTTGTAAATCTTTGAGCTCTCGTAGGCATCAAGTCTTAATTCTTCAAGTTCACTCATTTGGAGAAAACGTAGCTCTCCGGCCATATCAATGTCAAAGTTCATTTCCTTCAAGGCCCACCATGCCTTGTGCTCCAACTCGATTGGCAAGTGACAAGCTTTGCCATAGACAAGCTTGTAGGGAGTTGTGCCGAGGGGAGTTTTGAAGGCGGTGCGAAGGGCCCATAGAACATCCGGAAGCTTTTGAGACCAATCCTTCCTACCTTTGCTTGTGGTCTTCTCCAAGATGGTTTTTATTTGATGGTTTGAGACCTCTACTTGCCCACTAGTTTGAGGGTGGTAGGCAAGGGCGGTCTTATGAGTGACACCATGGGAAGAAAGCAAGATCTTGAAAGTGCTCTTCCTAAAGTGCGAACCCCCGTCGCTAATCACCACCCTTGGGGTCCCAAATCTCGGAAAGATAGTGTTTTTGAAGAGCTTGATAACAACGTTAGCATCATTTGTTGGGGTGGCAACGGCTTCAATCCACTTGGACACATAGTCCACCGCTACCAAAATGTACTCATTCCCACAAGAGTTGGGGAATGGTCCCATGAAATCAACTCCCCAACAATCAAAAAGCTCAATCTCAAGAATGTTTTGACGGGGCATCTCATTTCTTTGACTTATATTCCCCGTTCTTTGGCATCGATCACAAGATTTGACAAAGTAGTGGATATCCTTGAACATAGATGGCCAAAAGAAACCACCTTGTAACACCTTTGCAATGGTGCGAGATGTACCAAGGTGGCCCCCATAGGCCGAGTTGTGAATTCTATCAACTATCTCCATACCTTCTTCTCTAGGAACACATCTTCGGAACATGCCATCACCACACTTGCGAAAAAGATGTGGGTCATTCCAAAAATAGCGTTTTGAGTCATGCTTCAACTTCCTCCTAGCCCTAGCATCCAACTCCTCCGGAATGAACCCACTCACAATCAAATTTGCCAAGTCCGCAAACCATGGTGATTTACCACCTATCATCATCAAACTATCTTCTCTCAACCACTCATGGATCGGGCCACTCTCATCCTTCAACCCATGATCTTCGGTAGTCAATCTAGATAGGTGGTCGGCAACAACATTCTCCGACCCCGCCTTGTCTTTAATTTCCAAGTCAAACTCTTGAAGTAGAAGAACCCACCTCAAGAGCCTGGGTTTTGCATCCTTTTTCACTAACAATTGTCGCAAAGCGGAGTGATCCGAGTATACCACAACCTTAGAACCAACAAAGTATTGCCGGAGCTTTTCCACGGCATGAACAATGGCTAGCATTTCCTTTTCCGTCGTAGAGTAGTTGACTTGGGCTTGATCAAGAGTTTTGCTTGTGTAGTAGATTACATGGTGCCTCTTATCCACAACTTGGCCAAGCACCGCCCCGACCGCATAATCGGAGGCGTCGCACATAACTTCGAAGGGAAGGCTCCAATCCGGTGATCGGATTATGGGAGCCGTCACAAGAGCTTCCTTCAACCTACAAAAAGCACTCAAGCAAAATTCATCAAATACAAATGGGGTGTCTTTGAGAAGAAGAGAAGTTAAAGGCTTGGCTATTTTAGAAAAGTCTTTGATGAAACGTCGGTAAAAGCCCGCATGGCCTAGAAAGCTTCTCACTCCCTTCACATTTGTAGGGGGGGACAAGTTTTCTATTACCGAAACCTTAGCCATATCAACTTCTATGCCTCTCTTAGACACGATGTGACCAAGCACAACCCCCTCCTCCACCATAAAGTGGCATTTCTCGCAATTGAGGACGAGGTTGTGCTCCTCACATCTTTGCAAAACATTAGACAAATTCATTAGCCCAAGATCAAATGAGTCTCCATGGACACTAAAGTCGTCCATGAAGACCTCCATACTCTTCTCAAGAAAATCGGCAAAAATTGCCGTCATACATCGTTGGAAAGTCCCCGGAGCATTACAAAGCCCAAAGGGCATCCTCCTATAAGCATAAACTCCTATGGGACAAGTGAATGTGGTTTTCTCTTGGTCTTCCGGGTGTATGGGGATTTGGAAAAACACGGAATAACCATCTAGAAATGAATAGTAAGAGTGCCCCGCCAACCTTTCAAGCATTTGGTCAATAAAGGGGATGGGGTAGTGGTCTTTGAGGGTGGCGGCATTTAATTTGCGATAGTCAATGCACATCCGCCACCCGGTCACGGGTCTAGAAGCTAAGAGAGTCCCATCCTCTTGTTCCACCATAGTTACCCCTCCTTTTTTGGGCACTACATGGACGGGACTCACCCAAGAGCTATCGGTTATTTGGTAAATTATCCCGGCCTCTAACAACTTCATCACCTCATTTTTCACCACTTCCGCCATCTTAGGGTTCAACCTACGTAGCCCATCTACCTTAGGTTTGCTACCCTCCTCCAAGACAATCCTATGCATGCAAAGATTAGGACTTAAACCTTTGATATCATCAATGCTATATCCAAGTGAGCCCTTATGAGTTTTCAAGATTTTCAAAAGTTCAAGTTCTTGGCCTTCACTCAAATTAGCATTAATGATAACGGGATAAGTCTCTCCCTCACCTAAAAAAGAGTACTTAAGTGAGGGAGGTAAGGGCTTAAGTTGTACCGTTGGAGGGAGAAGGCCCTCCACCTTCTTCATTAGCTCATCATCTACCTCGTGGTCATCTCCCATTTCCTCATCATGGAGTGCCACTTGTAGAGCTTCTTCTTCATACTTCTCCTCTTCATGCACCTTCTCAACCACTTCTTCAATGACTTCTACCGAGCATGCTTTGTGAAACATTGGTCCCTTCACTAGATGAGGAAGATTAAATTCAAGGGTTTCGTTTCCCACCCTAAAGGTTAGCCGCCCGTCCCTCACATCAATGAGGACTCCTCCGGTAGCCAAAAAGGGCCTATCGAGGATGATGGGAGTGTGGCTATCCTCCGGGATATCTAGGACAACGAAATCCGTGGGGATAAAAAATTTGCCAACTTTAACGGGTACGTCCTCAAGCACACCCAAAGGTTGCTTAACGGACCTATCCGCTAGTTGTAGAGTCATAGAAGTGTGGGTTAAACTTTCAAGTCCAATTCTTTTAGCAATAGTTAATGGAATGACACTTACACTTGCACCATTGTCACATAATGCCCTTGAAATCATGACTCCCCCCACAACACAAGGGATAGAGAAACTTCCGGGGTCCCCAAGTTTTTTTGGCATTTTGAAAGAGTTGGGATTAATGAGGAGAGCACTACACTCCGCCTCCATAATCATAACATCTTGGGTACCCAAAGTTCTCTTATGAGTCAAGATGTCTTTTAGAAATTTTGAGTAAGTGGGCATGTTCAATATAACATCGGTGAAAGGTAGGTCACTTCAAGTCCCTCAAGCATTTTTCTAAATTGGGTGAACTTGAAGTTTTCCTTAGTTTTCAATGCTCTAGAGGGGTAGGGGATATCGGAAACAACAAGTGGAGAACTAAAAGATACCTTTGGAATGGGAGTTTTCTTGGTTACCTTAGCTCTAGCTATTGGTTGTACCTCTACTCCTTCATCATCGACATCCTTGTTCATCTCCTCTTCATAAAGCATAATTTCGACATACCCATCTTCTCCCTCTTTGGGTTGATCATCTTCACCCTTGCCATCATCTTTTAACTCCAAGGTAGGAGTCAAAATGGGCTCTTCGAATTCTTCTCCTTCCTCAACATGCTCATCATTTGGAATCTCATCATTCATCATATCCATGTAGGGGTTATCAAGCACTAGTCCACTTCTTAAAGTCACCGCACATGCATGGTGGCTTGATGAAGCATCCTTGGCGCTTTTCCCTTGAGCAAGTAGACCTCCCGGAGGCCTTTGAGGATTGTTCAAAGCTTGAGAAGCTAACCTAGCTTCCAATTCTCTCACCTCCTTTTTGTGAGCATTAGGGACATTTTGCAAAGCCAAGTTGTTTTGGATTTCCATGTTTTTGACTAGTTGCAAAACTTCACTCATTGAAGGTTCATTCTCTTGATGAGGTTGGTTTGTTAAAGGGAGGGCAAATGCATAGTCATTTCGACTACTTGAACCTTGGTTGTTGCTTCTTTGGTTGTTAAAGTTTCCTTGTTGATTGTTATTGAAATTTCCTTGTTGCCCCCTTGAACCTTGACCATTGAAATTTGACCCTTGGTTGTTGTTGAAATTTGACCCTTGGTTGTTGTTGAAATTTGACCCTTGGCCTTGGAAAGATTGATCGGGAACCCCTTGACTTGCTTGATTGTTTTGATTGCCTTGGTAAAAATTACCTTGGCCTTGATTGTTGAAGTTTTGGTTCCCTTGATTTTGATCCCAATTTCCTTGACCTTGATTCCAATTACCTTGGTTTTGGAAGTTACCTTGGTTATTGTAACCTTGATCATTGAATTGTTGATTTTGGAATTGGTTTGATCCTTGACCTTGTTGAGAGTTGTTGAATTGATTATTGTAGTTTCCTCTTGAAAATTGACCTCCCCCTCTAGGTTGGGAAAAACCCGGAGGGTTGGAAGGTTGAGTTTGTGTGTGTTGAGGGTTTAACACATTTTGGCTTTTGTAACTCATGTTTGGGTGAAATTTCGAACTTGGATGATAGAAATTGGAATTTGGGTTGTAAGCTCCTTGACTTTGGAATTGAGGCCTTGAGGGCCGTGGGTTGTTGTTGACTCCTTGAAAAGCATTCACATGTTGATAATCATTTCCACCTTCATTGTTATAAGATACATTATTTCCACAAACTTCAAAGGTGTGTCCATACCCATTGCAAATTTCACAAGTAGGGGTTTGATAAGCTTCCACCATGGGAGGTGCATAAGACCCACTAGCTTCATTCACATGATGGCCTTGACTTTGATTTTGAGCCTTTTGAAGCTCGGCAAAACCCTTAGTAAAGGTTTGTGTGAGCAAATCAATCTTGGCATTGGTATCCGCATTTGAAAAGTTCTCACTTGGGTACTTAGAACTCCTCCTCAAGCTATTTCCTCTAGAACTAGTACCATAGCTAGATTCCGACTCAACCATCTTCTTAATCAATGCCGCTCCTTGTTGGTCATTCAAATGATCAAAACTCTTCCCCGCGGAAGCATTCACCATAGCCTTGGTTTGAGGGAGGAGGGTTTGATAGAATGTTTGAGTGACATACCAATCCGCAATTCCATGGTGAGGGCAACGGGCAAGCAAATCAATGAATCGATCCCATGCCTCTCCCAAGGATTCTCCATCCTCTTGTTGAAAGGTTGTTATCTCATTTCTTAGCATTGCCGTTTTGGAGGCGGGGTAGTACTTACTTAGAAACTCCTTAGCCAAGTTATCCCAAGTAGTGAAAGTGTTTGGAGGATGGTTATTCAACCACCTCTCCGCCCGGTCTTTAAGAGAGAATGGGAACAACATTAGACAAAGAGTTTCCTCGGGTACACCATTCCTTTTCATGATTCCTACCCTACTTTTGAATTTTCTCAAGTGGGCATGAGCATCCTCATCGGGGAGGCCTCCAAAGCTATCCCGCTCAATAGAACTCATTTGAGCCGGGTGAATCTCAAAGTTATTTGGGGCCAAGACACCGAAAATGATTGGAGATTGGGTATCATCGTGGTTGGGACGGTTACGGTCACGTAAAGTCGTCATTTGTGGTTGATTTTGTTGTTGAGGTATTGTAGGTGGTGAATTTGGTGGTGTATTTTGTATTGTATTGTAGAAGGGGTTTTCAAATATGGGTTCAATGGTGTTGTTTTGTGGGAGATCGATTGTTGGAGTGGATGTAGAAGCAATTGAAGTATTGGCTTGTTGATGGCTAACTCTTCTTGAATTCCTAACCCGAGCAAGTGTGCTAGCTCGGAGAGTCCTAAATAACCTTTCGGGCTCCGGATGGCTGAAGAACAACCCTTCACCCCTAGGCATGCAATCAAAGCAACTCAAAAACAAGTTAGACTCCTAGTGTGTTTTTGGGCACACTAGGGAAAGACAATAATGCAAGGCACTCTACAAATAATCTAACAACTAAAAACCAACAAAAACAACAAGTAACTTGGCTAAATCTAAGACACAAAACAAACTACGAGTTTACTTAGGCCATCCCCGGCAACGGCGCCATTTGATGATGGTTTCGTCGTCAAAACAAACATCAAAAATAACCCAAAATAAGTAGTATAAAGGGGTCGAATCCACGAGGATGGAGGGGGTCAACTACTAGTTCGATCGCGTCCTATTCTAGCCTAATAAATGTTGGATTGGAAAGTTAACTAAAAACTAGGAAACACAAGTAATCGCTAAGTAATAAAGATGAAAACAATTAAGGGAAAGACTAAGGTGAAGGGTTCACCTTAGGGGGATTAATGGGCTAGTCGGGTAATTAGCAAATGGGTAAGTAATTCGAGTAAAATCAATTGCTAATGTCTCATCAATCAATAATCATCAACAAAGCCATCGCATTTGTCTCAAATCACCCATATAAACATTAGTCTAATCATTTCTACCACCGTCGCTTAAGAAATAATCAAACCATGCTTGATAAAACGAGCAACTTTCGTTCACACATTTCATCAAACACTTAGTGTTCATATGAGCAATACCCAAATTATTTACCACAAACTTACTAATTAACCATCCTAATACCCCACATAATCCTCCCTTAGGCTCCCCCTAAACCCTAGAGGAGAACTACTCACACATACTAAGGGGAATCAAACAACTAAAGGCAAGAAGTAATTCAATGAACATCATGTTATGAGATGAACAATTAAAACAATCAAATGATAAACAATAAACTAGAAATGGAAATAAATTGCATAAACAACAAAAAGATGAGAAATTTAATACCAACAAGCTTGTATTAGTGAAGAGGGAGAATGTCTTCAACCCAAAATCCTCAATACAAGCCCAAAACTGAAATGAAAGACTAGATCTAACAACTTGAAATAAGAAACTAAGCTTGATTAGGGAAGGATTAGGAGAGTAATTAGGGACTAATTTAGGTTACAAATTATCTAGGGTTTTGTGCTAAGAGGAATGTAAAAGCTGCTTACAAAATAATAGGGGGAGGGTATATATAGGTATCTCGAAATTTAGGAAGAAATTAGAAGAAGAGGGCGAATTTTCAGTGTTGTGTTCCTGGCCGGTCGACCGGCCGCCGGCCCTCTGACCGGCCCGGAGCACATCAGTAACTTCAGTTTCTTCGTCTTCAAAATCTTCAAAATTCTTCTAAGTATGGAGAATGGGGGTCCTGGCCGGTCGACCGGCCGCCGGTCCCCCACTGGCCTGGAGCACCATTTCGTTCTCATGGCATTCTGTTGTATGTGCAGGCCGGGTAGTTGACCGGCCGCCGGTCGACCGGCCGCCGCTACCTGGGCCTTTTCTTCTCTTTCTCAACTTTTTCATTTATGGGTGAGTGTCCTGAGCCGGTGGGCCGGCCGCCGGTCAGACGACCGGCCTGCACCACCTGAAGACTCATTTCCTCATTCTTCTTCTCATCTTCAAATCCCGACTCATGCAAGGTCTTTATGCACCGATTTCTTCGTTTCCGCCTTAATTCCTGCAAATTGAGATCAACATTCATAGCGCGGGAAATCGGGAAACAAAATGCAATTAAAGACACGCAAATCCGTGTAAACGGACCAAAATGGGGACGAAAATGAGAGGAAGAATGTGACTAAATAAATGCTTATCACTCACCAAGGGAGACGAACCATCCACTAACGGACCGACGAGATGTAGGACATCCAGCCCAGTCGGAATCGCACCACCCGAAAACAACTAAGGCATTTTCGGATTTCAAAAGGATACCGCGACTAGGACTTCCCTTAAGATAGCGGACAACTCGAAAGGCAGCATTCATATGCTCTTGTCGTGGTTGGGTCAAGAATCGAGACAAAATATGGACCGCGTAAGAAAGATCTGGGCGGGTGACAGAAAGGTACATAAGGCGGCCAACAAGGCGACGGTAGGACTCGACATCTTCTACGAACGCGCCAGAGGCAAACCCGAGTTGGTGATTTTGTTCGATAGGGGTGGCAACGATTTTTGCACCAAGGAGACCGGTTTCACTAATAATATCAAGAGCATATTTTCTTTGATTGAGATAAATGCCTTCCTTGCTGCGGAACAATTCCAAGCCGAGAAAATATTTCAAGGGGCCCAAGTCCTTCATATGGAAGCAATTTCCCAAATATGTCTTAAAACGAGTAATTTCAGTTACATTATTACCCGCAATAACAAGATCGTCGACGTAAATGAGCACAAATAGACGAGCCTCATTTTGCGAATAAGAAAAAAGTGAGTAATCAGAATAAGATTGGGTGAATCCATAATCTTTCAGTGTCGTAGCAAGTTTGGCAAACCAGCACCTCGGTGCTTGACGAAGACTGTATAAAGATTTCTTTAACCGACACACTTTTCCTTCGTTACCTCGACTAAAACCCGGAGGAAGCCACATATACACTTCTTCATGTAAATCTCAGTGTAGAAATGCATTATGCACATCCATTTGATGGAGCTCCCAATTGTTGACGGCGGCAACGGCTAAGAAAGCTCGAATAGTGACCATTTTAACAACCGGTGCAAAAGTCTCACCATAGTCCAAGCCCTCGACTTGGTGATTGCCAAAGATAACAAGGCGTGCCTTGAGGCGTTCTATAGAACCGTCAGACTTGTATTTAATTTTGTAAACCCACCTGCAACCGAGTGCCTTTTTTTCAGCGGGGAGATCTGTAAGTACCCATGTTTCATTTCGTTCAAGAGCATCTATTTCGGCCTTCATAGCCTCACACCAACCATTGTCACGAATAGCCTCTTTAAAAGACGGAGGTTCAACCCCACTTGTGACGGCTGCAACAAAAGTACGATGTTTTTCTGAAAAAAGATGACAATCAACGTAATTTGTTATGGAATAGGGAGTACCTGAGGACGACGATGGTGAGCTGTCAGCGGGGGCCGGAGTGCGTGTGGTCTGAAGAACATAGCCGCGGAGACGGGAGTTAGGAAACTTGGGATGGTGGCCACGACCAAGGACAGTTTCGGTATGCTCATCACTGTTAGGGACACTCGGATGCCCGGTAGTATCTATGGCCTCACTAGTGTCAGGCTCAATTCCCGAGTCCTCTCCCATCCCATTAGTGGAACCCATTCCAAAGTTAGTCTCACCCGAGGTTACCGTGTGTGGTCCAGAAGAGAGAGAAGGTTCAGGACCCACAAAAATAGTGTCATCGGGTGAAACAGGGGAAGACGGAAAATAGGGATCAGAGGTAGCATAAGGGAAATTGTTTTCATGAAAAATGACATCACGGGAAACAAAATATTATTTCGCCTCGAGATCAAACAATTTCCATCCTTTCTTGTTGTGGGGATACCCAACAAAGATACATTTACGGCTTCGTTTTTCAAATTTATCACCCTTAGTCAGTTGATTATGAGCGAAGGCAAGGCAACCAAAGATACGTAAGTGATCATAGGACGGGCTCAAACCATATAAACATTCATAGGGAGTTTTATTGTTGAGTAACGGTGAAGGGGTTCGATTAATGAGAAAGGCAGCCGTTAAAATTGTTGGAGCCAGTGTCCTCCACAGTTAGTGCAATAACATAAATAAATCTCTGTAGGTTCACAGGGTATACTTCGTATAATAATCAGTTGATTAACGTTTATCAATAACGGTTGGCTTGCTAGATAAGTTTGCCGTTATTGTCATACTGATGGCGGTAATCAACTGGTCCCTAAAAGTCACACCTATTGGATGTGTTCGAGAGATATGATTATTTGAGAAAATAATTATATTGATGCCTTATAATATGACTAAAAGGTTAGTCAGTGTTTTTGACTAAACGATTAGTCAATGTGATGATAAAAATTATTTAATACAGATTAAATAATGTTGTTTAGCCGAATTAACAGTAATTCGCGATTAAATATAAAAGGTTATATTTAATTGTCATATATATTGCAAGCTAAATTAAATATAAACTGATATGTTGAATTAGTAAAATTGTACATATACGGATATTTATAATTAATAATATACGGATATTAATTGCAATATATTAATAGCTAAATATGAACCGAAAATAAAGTATTATAATACTCTAAAAATTTCGGCCATATAGAGGGTTTTTAGGAAAGAAAATACCTTTCCTAATTACACTAGGATACCTTGTGATAGGGGACTATATAAAGGAATTGGTTTCCCTATTTTATAGGATTTTGATCAACCCTAATCACAAGTTGAGCCTCCACCATCACATAATTCACAAAAAGAGAGAAAACGGTTTCTCAAGAGTGCTAGCAATCTCAAGGCATATCTTGTTCCATCTAGGGTGTTTTGATTAGGAGAATACCTATTTTGGTATTTGTTCTTAGGCCTTTATCGCAAGGACTAAAGGTTATTTCTTAATCCCTTCGTCTTATGCAATTTTGTTTATGACTAGTAATCATATAAGTTAAATTTCATTATAATCCTGTCGATTTAAAGGGTTGTATACGGATACAAATCCCACAAGTGGTATCAGAGCGTTAGGGCTATGAAATTTTTTATATGATTTTCATAAAAATTTGAATTGCATAAATTTTTATAAAAATAAAAAAAAATAAAAAAAAAATAAAAAAAAAAAAAATTTTTCGGTGCAAATTTTTTTTTTTGGCCGTGTGATTTTTTGTTGTTGTTCCATTCGATTATTGTATTATTATTTTAATAGGTTAAGATGATAATATGAGAATTTGTAGATGTTTAGGATTCAATACTGATTGAATTAAAACGTGAATGGATTTGGTTTGATTGTTGATGAACATCAATTTGTGCTTCATATTTTCGGTATCAATGTTTAATAATGATTAGATATTGCTAGTTTGTACCGATCTAGTTAATATAAGCAAAATCGATTTTTCATCCGTTCAATTTTTTTTTTTGCCACTGTTTCGGCTGCTGTAAAAAATAAAAAAAAAAAAAAATTTTTTTTCGTCTTTTTCTCGGCCTGCAGTGCTGTTTTTCGTTTGTTTTTTTGTGTTTTTTCCGGTTTTTCTAAAAGACCGTGACAGTTATTTAAAAAAAAAAAATAAAAAAAAAAAAATTTCGTTTTTCCTGACGGTGAACAGTAACCGTACCGGGAATTTTTTTTTTGTGAAGCGGTTCACATTGATACCATATTATTTTAAAGCGGTTTAAAATAATATCGTTGTAATTCATATTAATTATGAATTTTCATTGGATTTGAATGATATCTCGTGATTAATTACGGAATTATCACGTGATTAGAATGGTGGTTTGGATAATTAATCAATTTAATTTTGCATTGTTTGATTAATTTTTAGTTGATGCTTTTATTATGTTGAATGACGCTTGAATGGTTTATTTTACGCAATTTTGTACAATCGGTTGTAATTTACTAGTGTGGCCTTAGTAGATTATGTTTTCGTAATGAAGGAAACATAGTCTTGGATGTATTATGAGATCTCGTATCTCCGCTTTGTAATTTTAATTTTCATTATTATTTTTAATTAGAATGTAAATAGGTTTACATCTGTAATTTTAAATGTATTTTGAGAAGATTCGAGACGGAGATCGGATAGCTCACTCCCGCTACAAAGACAATGGAACATCAAGACTCGGGTCCAAGGAGGATTCCAACTTGTATTTTGTTCATTTTGGTAGTTAGGCCACACTAGGTGCTTTATTTTGCGTTTTTCTTATTTTTCTCGTTGCTTTTCACATGCTAGAATAAATTGCATCATATTCCGCCTAAACCAAACCACCTAAGATTGCATGAAAAATGATTCATATAGATTGAATGTTTATATCATGGACATACGGATGTCACTCGTCTTTAGGGTCATCACCTTAGTTTAAATCATTATCGAGTTGCTAGACATTCGTTCACTTAAATGAATTAAAGTTAAGATGATGGGACCTTCCCCTATAAATAAAATTGAGACTAGTCTTTATAGGAAAAGCTACTATGAACCCCTTCTTCGTCGGAAGTCATAATATGACCCCTTCTACGTTGGGTAAGTAGTGAGTGTTGACCTATTTTATCTCAACATTATAGTACGAGTAATATCTCGTGATTATGATGGACTATAGATAGAATTTACAGAAATTTATCGACCAGGAATTCTAAAAGTAGAATTAGCCAAGAGGTTGGCTTATCAATTTACAGAAATTGAGTCTTGGGATCATTTATATAATTCTTGAGGGAGGTCAATTGTATAAATGCACGAGTCATCTAATTAAACAGTTTTTAGACTCAAATTTAAAACGATGAAACTTATCATATTTATTTTCTTTTTCCACAGTCAAATATATTCAGATATAACTGCTAATAACAAATGGCTGGCCATACTGATGACCCAATGCCAAGTGCCACGCTCGGACGTGAGACCTGGCTTAAGATCTTCATGGACAATATGAATCAGTCTACACGACTGAAGAATAACGGGTCCAACTTCGCAGATTGGGAGGCGGCATTACGGAATGCTGCCATTGCTGACGGTAAGCTCAAGTACTTGACTGAGCCACTACCGGTCGACCCAGGCCCAAATGCGAGTACCGATGATCGATTTGCTTATAGAGATTTCGTAATGGAGGCGGGTGCGATAAAGAACGTACTCATCTTTTCAATGGAATCAAATTTGCAAAGGCGATTCATTGCCCATGGTGCGAATAAGATTTTCACCACGCTCTCTAACGAGTTCTCGAAAGCTCCGAGGATCGTTAGCTATGAGCATACCTGTCGCTTCTTTGAAGCAAAACTCCAGAAGGGGCAAGCTGTTAGCCCACACATTCTCAATATGATTGAGAATGTCGAGAAACTGGAGGCACTTGGTTGCAAAATAGATGAGAAGATTATTATTGATCGCATTCTTCATTCACTTCATGATGGGTATGCCCTTTTTAGGGCCAATTACTACATGAATGACATGAATAAGAGTCTTCATCAGCTACACTCACTTCTTGTTCAGACCGAGAGTGATCTGAAATTGAGTGGGAGCGTGAAACAAGACGTTCTCATGATTGCAAACAAGGGCAAGGGTAAGGGCAAGGCACAGGCTAACCTAACGGTAGGAAAGCCGAAGTTCAAAAAGCCGGGACAAATCAAGAGTGGGCCTGGTGAGTCTAGCGGTAGCTCACAAGGCAAGACAAAGAGTGATGAAGGTAGCGTGGAGTGCCACCATTGCCACAAGATTGGGCATTGGAGGAGGAACTGCCCCGTGTACCGTGAGGACATCAAAGCAGGCCGTGTTGCTCCTGTTGGTATGTCTTCTCCTTCTTTTATTCATATGATTGAGATTAACCATGCAAGTTTCGGAACTTGGGTATTAGATACTGGTTGTGGTTCTCATCTGTGTAATCATTTGCAGGGTCTAAGAAACATCAAAACTCTCGCAAAGGGTGATGTGGACCTGCGAGTGGGGAATGGAGCTAAAGTTGCTGCCGTTTCAGTGGGGACATATGTGATCCAGCTCCCGAGTGGATTTGAGTTATTGCTGAATAACTGCTACTATGTACCCAGTTTATCTAAAAACATTATTTCTGTTTCCGTACTTGTTAGAGACGGTTTTTGTTTTGTAATAAGGGATAATAGCTGTATTTTCTCGTTAAACGAAATGATTTATGGCAAAGCAGTTTCCATAAACGGAATTTATGTTTTAGATCAAAGCACAGATGTTATGCATATGAATAGTAAGAAAGCAAAGGTTGGTGACAAAGATCAAACCTATTTATGGCATTGTCGTATGGGACACATAAATGAGAAACGCGTGAAGAAGCTCATTGATAATGGGACTATCTCTCCATTTGATTATGAATCATTTGGCACGTGTGAATCATGTCTCATAGGCAAAATGACTCGAATTTCCTTCAAAGGTGTTGGAATGCGCGCTGCTGACCTATTAGGACTCATACATACAGATGTGTGTGGACCTATGTCAATCAACGCTAGAGATGGCTATAGATATTTTATCACTTTCACGGACGATTTAAGTAGATATGGATATGTCTACTTAATGAAGCATAAAAGTGAGTCCTTTGAAAAGTTCAAGGAATTCCAGAATAAGGTTGAGAACCAGCTGGATAGAAAGATTAAAGCACTACGTTCGGATCGTGGTGGCGAATATCTTTCGAATGAGTTTGATCAACACCTTAAAGGCTGTGGTATAGTACTACAGTTAACTCCACCTGGAACGCCACAGTTGAATGGTGTGTCCGAACGGAGAAATCGAACATTACTAGATATGGTTCGATCCATGATGAGTCACACGGTTGTACCTGATTCATTATGGGGATACGCTCTTTTGTCAGCTACTTTAATACTGAACCGAAGTCCGTCTAAAGCTGTAGACAAGACTCCATATGAACTATGGAAGGGAACGGTCCCTAACTTGTCCTTTATTCGGGTTTGGGGCTGCGAGGCTTATGTCAAGTGGAGACCTGACGATAAGCTCGGCCCACGATCGGTCAAGACATACTTTATTGGTTATCCAAAAGGGATGTTTGGTCATTACTTTTACTCGCCTACCGAACATCGAGTTTTTGTTGCGGCTAGTGCGACGTTCTTAGAGAAAGAGTTTCTCGAGAATAGGACGAGTAATAGAACCTTCGATCTGTCGGAGATTCAAGAACCAACAACCGAGCAACCAATGGAGGAAACTGTTCCTCCATCGTCGGCTGCGGTTAATATTCCTTTGGAACCTAGAAGGTCGGGTAGAGACTCTATTCCTCCAGACAGATACATTGGTATGGTCGAAGGGAATGAGAGAGATGACGTTTTACTCCTAGAGAGAAACGAACCCGTTACCTATAAAGGTGCCATGACCTGTTCCGACTCAAAGCTATGGCTTGAAGCCATGCAATCCGAGATGGACTCTATGTATGAGAATAACGTATGGGATCTGGTTGACTTACCTGATAAGGCTCGGCCTCTTCAGTGCAAATGGCTTTATAAGATAAAGCATTCTGTAGAAGGACAACCAGATACATACAAGGCACGACTAGTGGCAAAGGGTTTCACTCAAGTGCACGGTTTGCACTATGATGAGATTTTTGCACCCGTAGTCATGCTGCGTTCCATTCGGATAATCTTAGCGATTGCCGCTTTTCATGACTATGAAATTTGGCAAATGGATGTGAAAACCGCCTTCTTAAACGGTTATTTGGAGGAGGAGTTGTACATGGTACAACCCGAAGGTTTCATTGATCCTAAAAATCCTAAGAAAGTATGCAAGCTTAAGCGTTCCATCTATGGACTTAAGCAGGCATCTCGGAGTTGGAATCATCGTTTCGACCAAGTGATAAAAGAGAATGGCTTCACTCGATCGGTCGAGGAACCATGTCTATATATCAAGTCGAGTGGGAGCAAGATAGTCTTCCTGATATTGTATGTAGATGACATACTCTTGATTGGGAATGACATACCTCTCTTAACTTCGGTGAAAGTTTGGTTAAAGAACCATTTCCAGATGAAAGATCTGGGCGAGGCACAAAGAATTTTGGGGATCCGTATCTACAGAGATAGATCACGACGGATGTTATCCCTAAGTCAGGAGTCTTATATAGATAAGATTCTTGAGAGATTCAGCATGACCAACTCCAAGAAGGGGAACCTTCCTATGGTTTCTGGGATGCAGCTGAGCAAAGCTCAGGCACCTAAGACATCGGAAGAGGTCGAGCGCATGAGTCGGGTTCCTTATGCTTCTGCTATAGGATCGATCATGTATGCCATGATATGCACACGTCCAGACGTGGCATATGCATTGAGTATGACTAGTCGATACCAAGGCAATCCAGGTGAAGCACACTGGATGGCTGTTAAGAATATCCTTAAGTACCTACGGAGGACTAAGGATTGGGTATTGACTTATGGAGGTGACACTGAGCTATGCGCAATCGGTTACGCAGATGCTAGCTTCCAAACGGATCGAGATGACTCAAAATCTCAGTCTGGATTCGTTTTTACTCTTAATGGCGCTGCGGTCAGCTGGAAAAGCTCCAAACAAAATGTTATAGCAGATTCTACGACTGAATCCGAGTACTATGCTGCTTCAGAAGCTGCGAAGGAAGCTATATGGATGCGTCAGTTCTTACAAGGACTAACTGTAGTTCCTAGTTCGAATGATCCGATCACCATCTATTGTGATAATAGTGGTGCCATCTTCCAGGCTAAGGAGCCCAAGTCCAGCAACAAGTCAAGGCATGTACAAAGGAAGACTCACATGATACGAGATTATGTGGAGCAAAGGGAGATAGTGATAGATAAGATTGCCACGGATAATAACGTTGCAGATCCTTTCACTAAACCTTTAAGATATGATAAGCATGTAGGGCACGTTATTTCCATGGGAATCAAACGTGTTCCTGAGTTGTATTAGTTGTTTTTTATGGATTAGACATCTGTATCTTTTCATAAAACTATTAATAAAATCATCGTTTTGTTTGATATATTGTTTTTCATGTGGGTTGTACAGACAACATTGAACACCACAAAGTGAACTGAATTACTTTATATATGTTTTGGTCCGTAATCACCTACATGAGCTGATAACTCTGGTGATTATATTGTGACGTCGATTGATGGTGGGTTCAACGAGCCATAAGTCAAACAGTTGACTGATCGATCACATATGCGGGATATACTGATACCTCGCAGGACAGTTTTGTGACGACGTTATGGAATCCTAGATGTTACGGAACATTTGTGCCAGGTCGTGGCTAGGACATCCATAGTGTTCCTAGAGTCGATTCTTTTGACTATCGACTGTCTCTTGAGATTAAGGCAGTTTTTGGATGACTTTGGTTTCTTTCTCATGGTCGACCGTAACAGGAGGCTAAGTAGATTTTTACTGGGTCATTTCATACTACGTTTGTTTCTGCAAGTTTCGAGTTGAAGAAAATATCCAACCTTTATCAGGTTATATCATTTCTCAGGGCCACTCGAGGAGTTGTAACTGAAATGCATGGCCATGCTCGAATACAGATTCGTTTATCAGTTGAGTTACTCTCTAGTCGGGAAAACCACTCTTGATACAGATCACTTGTAAACTACGACCTTTGTAAATACGGACTTTGCAAATTGGTTTACATTGAGTGGGAGAAATTTATATAGGATATGAGAATCGGTTATCGCACATACACTTGTACGGACAAGTGGGAGATTGTTGGAGCCAGTGTCCTCCACAGTTAGTGCAATAACATAAATAAATCTCTGTAGGTTCACAGGGTATACTTCGTATAATAATCAGTTGATTAACGTTTATCAATAACGGTTGGCTTGCTAGATAAGTTTGACGTTATTGTCATACTGATGGCGGTAATCAACTGGTCCCTAAAAGTCACACCTATTGGATGTGTTCGAGAGATATGATTATTTGAGAAAATAATTATATTGATGCCTTATAATATGACTAAAAGGTTAGTCAGTGTTTTTGACTAAACGGTTAGTCAATGTGATGATAAAAAATTATTTAATACAGATTAAATAATGTTGTTTAGCCGAATTAACAGTAATTCGCGATTAAATATAAAAGGTTATATTTAATTGTCATATATATTGCAAGCTAAATTAAATATAAACTGATATGTTGAATTAGTAAAATTGTAAATATACGGATATTTATAATTAATAATATACGGATATTAATTGCAATATATTAATAGCTAAATATGAACCGAAAATAAAGTATTATAATACTCTAAAATTTCGGCCATATGGAGGGTTTTTAGGAAAGAAAATACCTTTCCTAATTACACTAGGATACCTTGTGATAGGGGAATATATAAAGGAATTGGTTTCCCTATTTTATGGATCTTGATCAACCCTAATCACAAGTTGAGCCTCCACCATCACATAATTCACAAAAGAGAGAAAACGGTTTCTCAAGAGTTCTAGCAATCTCAAGGCATATCTTGTTCCATCTAGGGTGTTTTGATTAGGAGAATACCTATTTTGGTATTTGTTCTTAGGCCTTTATCGCAAGGACTAAAGGTTATTTCTTAATCCCTTCGTCTTATGCAATTTTGTTTATGACTATTAATCTTATAAGTTAAATTTCATTATAATCCTGTCGATTTAAAGGGTTGTATACGGAGACAAATCCCACAAAAATACACTCACCCCAAAAAGTTTTCGGCAAATGAGCCTGAAAGAGAAGAGCACGGGCAACATTAAGGATATGACGGTGTTTTCTTTCGACCCGACCATTTTGTTGGGGCGTGCCAACGCAAGAAGTTTGAAAGTGAATGCCATGAGAAAAGAAATAACCCGCCATGCAATTGAATTCACTGCCATTGTCACTTTGGACGACTTTAAGGGTTTTGTTAAATTGTGTAGAGACCATATTAATGAAATGCATAAACATGTCTGTGACCTCGGTTTTAGCAAGCATCAAATAAACCCAAGTAGCACGAGAAAAATCGTCAACAATTGTCAGAAAATACTTTGCCCCACAAGAGGCGGAAATACGGTAAGGTCCCCACAAATCACAGTGAATTAAATCAAAAATGTCAAAAGCTCGGTGTTCATTTGAATACAAACTGTTTCGGTGTTACTTAGATAAATGACAAACGTCACACACAAAATTTTTATTGGAATTAAAATTACTAGCAAAAGGGATAGTCTTGACCACTTTAGTAGAGGGGTGTCCTAGTCTTCGGTGCCAAAGAACGGTGTCACCCAAATAACTCACTTGATGAACACCAAAAGGCCGAGCACACACACGCATCCAATAAAGCCCATCCCGCAGCTCACCGACTCCAATCGTCGTCCTCGAAGAACGGTCCTGAATAAAACAAGAATTTTTAGTAAATTCAAAAACAAAATCTCGCTCGGAATCAAGCTGTGAGACTGCTAATAAATTACAAGTAAGACTAGGAACGAAAAGAACTCTATGAAGTGTGAGAGACACATTTATATAAACCGAGCCCATAATTGTAGATTCGACCCGTTGCCCATTTGGGAGATCAACGGGACGAGCCGCAATCGTTCCATAATTCTCCAAGCATAAAACATTCCCTGTGACATGATTTGAGGCCCCGGTATCGATAATCCAAGAACACATACCGCTTAAGCGATCGGAGGCGAGAACAGAATTTGTGGCAACACTGGAAGTTACCAAATTAGCATGAATAACAGGGGCAGCAGGCCCAGAACTCGTGTTTCCAGCAACGGCCCCAATTTCCGACGCTACATGTTTCCCACCGGTAAGAGCAGACCCACGAGAGGCACCCTTAGCTTGGCCCTGGTTCGACGCAACTCAGCCAACGAACGGGGACAGTCACCCCACCAGTCCGGAAAGCGTTGGCGTTTAATATAGCAGTTAGAGGGTTCATGACCACGGGTGTCACAAAACGAACAGAACAGACCGCGACGCTCACCCCGTTCTTTATCACGGAGCGTGCGCCAATCAACAGAAGAGGAACCAGGCGAGGGAGTGGAAAACGCCACCACTTCAGAAGCATCGGGCACGGAATCAGAGGGGGCACGGAGGCGTTTTTCTTGCAGAACAGCGTGATAGGCACAATTAAGAGAAGGGAGCGGGTCGAGTTGAAACTGGTGGGAACGGATATTACAGTACAAGGTGGTGTCAAGCCCCATAAAAAAATTGATGGAGGCGTTCATTGTCTAACCGTTGTATAGCCGCGGTTTCGATATTGCATTCACACTTGCCACATTGACAGACAAATGGAGGTTCATGGACAATAAGAGAATCCCAGATTGCTTTAAGTTTACCAAAATACGAAGTGACGTCCATACCTTTTTGTTGTTTGCAGTGGTGAAGTTGGGTCTTAAGACCGTGGATGAGAGTACCATCAATAACAGAGAAGTGGGACTCGATTTCAGCCCATAAAATCGCAGCATCGTCGACGTAGGAGATGGTGTCGAGAAGTGACGAGTCTATGGTATCACGGATCCATTGGACGATAGTACAGTGTATAACCTCCCATTGGTTAAGATAAAAAGCATCAGTTGGCTTAGGTAGAGTACCATCGACAAATCCAAATTTGCGGCGGGATTTCAAAGACATCCGCATAGATTTTTTCCAATCGTCGTAATTGTCACGACGGAGGGTAACATTCGAGATTTTAATCCCGGGAAGATCTCCTGGTCCCATGAAGTATGGCGAATTGTGGTCGATTTTGGGTGTTTCGAGAGGAATATACGTATCCTTGGTCATTGTGTCTGGTTGTGTTGTTTGTTTTTTTTTTTTGGAAAAATTAAGGCTATTTGTGGAGGAAAGCGGAACTTGTGACTGATACCATGTTAAGACATAATATGAGGGAATGAATTGTATTGATTTATCATTGGAGAAGCATCCAATTTATACAAGAGTTGTCAAACCAAATACAATGAATGGCAACCCAAAAGACCATCTAGAAAATGTAACAAATGAATGCTATCAAATGAAATACTAAGCTACTGCAAATTTCAAGTGGTCCTTGGTGGATGTGGAATCACCTTGGGACCGGCCTAACATAACGCTCTCGACGCAAATCCGTGTAACCCCAATGGAACTGACCTAGAATAGGTAAGAGTGGGTAGAAATAAGGATTAAATTTTGTAGTCTGTGTGTGTTTGCTACTTGTTAAGTACTAACTCAGTTGTTGTTGTTGTGATAAAGGGTTCTACGAATCTTTGAATCGATTACATGATTGTCGTCGCGTGAACAAGCGCTCATGTAGAATACTTATGATTTCGCTTCTATTTTATCGTATTTTCTCCTTATTCTTCGGGCTCCCTAGTTTATTCTTTTGATGTCAATGTATTTTCTTCATTCTATTCTTCTTCTTTGTCGTGGACGCTGCTCTTATTCATTTTTGTCAAGGATATTTGAACTCGACGTTGGAAAATTTTCTTTTCGACTTATCTTCTATGGTTTGTTCGTCTTCCTACTTCATCTTGTAGGTACCCTCCCCTACCTTAACTTTTAACTGGATTGATTATTTCCGTTTTGGGTTAAGCCTTAAAGATTTCATGAGAAGAGTTTTGAGAATACTTGAATCTAGATCTTATCATAGGTTGTGTACTCGGTGCTTGGAGTTGATATTTGATGGATATATTCGTGTTTAGGATGAAATCATATTAAGTTCGGAGAAATAATTTTTATGATATTTGGCTTCTGAGTTTGGTATAGTGAAGGGTAGTATTCCTTGTTTCTTGTAAAAGACATTCTTCGTTCGTGGTTGGGAATCGTCTTTTTGTCTTATCATTTGTATCTTATACTTCTCTTTATCATGACTTACGAAATGGTGCAACTGTTGGGTAAGTTTAGAGAGTCTAGATGAATGGTGATTTGGAGACCATGGAACCTAGATGCTCACTAAAGGTTGAGTTTGTTTGATGCAAGAAACCGATTGTGCAAGAATGAGCTTGTTTTTAATTAATGGACTATACCACTAGTTGTACCAGTTGTACGGTGTAAAATATGAGCTTTGTAATAAAGTATCCGAGTTTTATTTTAAAAAATATGAGCTTTATTAGAAAGTACCTGAGCTCATACATACAAGCTCAGATATTTATACCTTTGTTGTACAATGCTTATATACAACTGGTTGTATAATCCTATTTGTTGCTTGCTTTTATGTCTAAACCTGGATACTTATAGTTGTTAACCTTTTTAGTTTCAGGTTTGTGAGTTTATTACCGGTGAAGGGTCGTCTTAAGAAAAGTTAGGTTGACTGAGATTAGTACGATAATCCTTTATCTAATCTTATGGTATTAGGCCAAGTGTATTGGCTAGTTAGGTAAATAAGCATGTAGCCCTTTGGGGAAACGCAAATTCTTATTTCAGACGGATCATTTCTGTCTGAAAAATAAGACGGGATTATATTGCCACTACTTTTTGATAAAATGTAACCACAGCTTATATCAACTTGTTTTCAGTAGTGGTTACATCTAACTGTAAAGTGCTTACAAAATCTCATCTTATTACTTCAGATCAAAATGATCCGTCTGACACAAGATCAACTGTTAAGAAAATATTAGTGGGATCATCTAGTGTCGTATTCCTTCATATTAAAGTTGACTAATCTCGCCATCCATTGTTTGCTTCTAGTGTTTCAGACTGACCTCGCTTTTCGAGAACTTCTTTTCGATAGTCATATCTAAACCTTTCTTAATATTTTGCAATAATATCTTGTCTAAAGTGGTTAACTAAATAAGGATAAAATAAATAATAGATCTTTTGGAAATACTTTATCCTATAAACAATTATAAAATAACCACATGATATTATTTGGTAATATGTAGGAAATTTTATAAGAAAATTAAAATAATTTTGTACTAGATTAAATTGACTCATTAACAAGATCCTTTAAGAATCTAATCAGTAATCACTAAAGCTAATCTGTAATATTCATTCATTAATCTTCAAATCCCATGAACTTGAGGTTTAATAATTAGCTTATGATCTTCTTAGATTCTAGACTTGTTAATCATCCATTTGTCTTGCCTTAAGTATAAGGTTCACACACAAACGGATAACAAACAACAAATTATAAATAAATTATATTCGCGCATTTACTTGACATAATTAAAACTAATAAAAGGACTAGGTCCAATAGTTTGATAGTATATAGTGACACATAATAAGGATTATATAATAGGCCCAAAATATATCTAGAATAATACTAAAAAAGAAAGAAAAGAAAAACCTCAATCTCTCAAGAAGGGACTATCAACCATCAATTCGGTGGTGATAAGCCCCAACTTTTTTTTTAAAACATTAGTTTTAATTTTAATCATATACAAAAAAAGTTATCGGTCTCTCGTTACAAGGTTTTTTGTCCTCTCATTAGTAGATTGTTGGTCTCCACCAGTTGATGAGTTATTCTCTTAATAAAAAAGTTGATTCTTATGTCATCATGGCGAAGCATGCTAACGATCAGCACCATAATGGTGTGTTATACAATACTACAGACACCGCCAGATCACAGGTTATAATCTATAAGGTTAGATAAAATTGATTCTCTTCAGAACTTTGCAAGATTCGAAGATCCTCTCGTGAAATCTATAATGTTCGATAAAATCGATTTTCTTTAGAACTGTGCAAGGTAAGACCCTCTCGCGAAAGACTGCATAATGAAACAATGATATAGTAGAGTACTAGTATAGTGTACAATGCGTGCCCGGTGTTTACAGAGATTTACCTTTCAGTATACAAAATATTATTATAAATTGTGAATTGGCAATTCATTATTTTTTTGACATTTCTGATTATTATATTTTAATTTGAGAAAAAAAATTAAACAATAATAAATGAGATTGAAGCAATAACATGAAATATTTATTCTAATGTAAATAAAAAATTTTAACCAAAAATCAATCGTACATTTTTTTTAATTACATATTTATTACGGATTAGTTAAGACTTATCTTATAAAAAACGAATTTTTTTATCATCAAAAAACTTAAAGGTAAATGGTAAATAGGAAGTTATTATATCAAATTGGAAAGAGAATAAAAAGATGATGTTAAAATAGGGAAGCGTTTTAGGCGAGAAATTTTTAGCATCTCCTATTCTTAGTACATTGCGGATGTGTAGAAGTGGAGCAAATCAAGTTTAGAGATCATTGTTTTAATTCAAATTTACTTTATTTATATAGGTTTAGATCCAATCAAATTTGATATATTCTGTAGATTTTTTTATTAATGATATGTATTCACTAAAAATATAGCTGCCAAAACACAAAAAGCAAATCAATTTCATTGCCAATGCAAGCGACATATATTATTATCATTATTATTATCATCGAATTTGCTAATTACACCGATTTTATTCTTTGAAGTTGCAAATAGGCTATGACTTGTCGGGTGTATGAGTGCATAACTCTTTGCAATTATTGAGAAGATATTTCCGAAGTAAATAATATTGTAATATTGCTTAATTGTCATACAAGTTATTGTTATTTTGTTACCTAATTTCTAGGCCTTAGAATAGGTAAATATTATTTTTGGAAGATATTGTTTTAGGGTGTATATAAGTTTTGCTTATGTATTCTGTAAATTATTGAGTTGAATACAAAAAACAAATTCTGCCATATCTCACGTTTCTTTATGGCATCGGAGAGATTGGTTTCGATCCAAATCTTCAATTAATCAATTAATTCACTCATCATCGTTTTTTTTTCAAATAATAATCTCATATCAAAACAATGACAGGATCGATCATTGAAAGCGCTAAAGGTGGAGGAAGCGGATCAAAAATAGAGGTAATCTCGCCGTCATCTCCGTTGTACCTCCATCCTTCAGATGGTCCTGCCTTGTCTTTGACACAAATTAAGTTCGATGGTGAGAATTATGAACTTTGGGCCGACGTTATCCGCAATGGCCTTGACGCCAAGAACAAGTTAGCCTTTGTTGAGGGAACTGTCACAAGACCAGAAACAAAATCTGGAGAGGGAGAGACCGTTGAAGCCGTCGCGTGGCGTCAGTGTAACGCCATGGTAAAGGCGTGGATAAGAAACGCCATTGAAATACGACTTCACTCTAGCATCACCTTCTCCAGCACTGTACCGGAGATATGGAAGGAACTGAAGGAAAGGTTCTCTACTGGTAATGCGCCTCGAATCCACCAACTGAAGGCCGAACTTAACGAGTGCAAACAAAGTAAAGAACAATCAGTCATTGATTATTATACTCGTCTCAAATCGCTATGGGACGAATTGGGCAATTACACCAAGGTGCCAAATTGTATGTGTGGAGCAGCTACGTTCTTCAATAAGGAACGTGAAGAAGAAAAAGTCCATCAGTTTCTGATGGGTCTCGACACAACTAAATACGGACACATTCGCTCTAACTTGCTCATGGAGGATGAGGTGACTTCATTAAGTAGAGCCTATGCGCTCGTTCTCCGCGAAGAGAGGCATAAGGCTGTCACGAAAGGCAAGGAAGAGGTTATCGAAGCAGCCATGGCTGTCCAAACAACCGTGGGAGACACTAGTGCCGAGACAGAGGAAGCAAAGGTACCACGCTGCACATACTGCAAGAAACCGTGGCACACAGAGGAAAGATGCTACCAGAAACACGGGTTTCCTTCTCAAGGCAGAGGTCGTGGAAGGAGAGGAGGCCGTGGCCAAGGCCGTGGTGGTGGAAGGAGCAGTGACTACCAGAGTGCTAACGCTGCATCTACAAGCGAGGGAGATGGACAGCGAATCGATTTGACAGCCGATGAATTAAGTCGAGTTCGAAGTTTTTTAGCAGCAAAGACAGGAGGTAGTTCGAACCCGAAATCATCAGGTATATTTTTTGGTAATTAGATGGTTGATAGTGGGGCATCTCACCATATGACGGGTAGGCGACAGCTACTCCAACAGCCTACCCTTGGAAGATCGTCCACAGTTGGGTTGCCAAATGGATCACACATAGTGGCAAATGAATATGGGAGCGTAAAATTAAATGAAAACCTTATTTTATGTGATGTGCTATTTGTACCGTCTTTGACTTGCGATTTAATTTCTGTACAACAATTGATTAGGGAAAATAATTGCGTTGTGACATTTAATCCCGACTATTGTGTTATACAGGACCAGTCTACGAGGACGAAGATTGGACGTGCTGAGCTCAAGGACGGGGTTTATTATTTGAAGAATGAACAAAAGGACATCGTTGCCAGAACCAGTGCTAAGGGAGACATACGTCTTTGGCATAGACGACTAGGCCATCCCTCAAGCAGTATTTTATCTTCTTTTTCATCTTTAGTTGGGTGTGATTTATTTTGGAACTCTAGTGATGTGTGTGATTCTTGCTGTCGGGCCAAACAAACTTGTTCGGTTTTTAAGTTGAATAATAAACGTAGTGATGAATTATTTGCTCTTATTCATTGTGATATTTGGGGTCCGTATCAAACTGAGAGTCTAACTAGGGCACATTATTTTTTAACCATCGTGGATGATCGAAGTAGAGGAGTGTGGGCTTACCTAATGAAAGATCGTGGTGAGGTAAGTCAATTAATGATCAATTTCTGCAAAATGGTCAAGACTCAATTCGGGAAACAGGTTAAAATTGTTCAAAGTGATAATGGGACCGAATTTTTGTCCGGAACCATGAAAGAATACTATAATGAATGTGGCATAATTTATCAGACTAGTAATACGGATACCCCACAACAAAACGGTAGAGTCGAGAGAAAACATCGACACATTTTGGAGAAATCTAGAGCTCTCCGTTTTGAGGCAAATTTACCCATTGAGTTTTGGGGGGATTGCGTATTGACTGCTTCATACCTGATTAACCGAACCCCTTCTCGAGTTCTCAATGGGCTCACACCTTATGAGGTCCTCCACGGACAAAAACCGAACTTGGATAACATGCGTGTGTTTGGTAGCTTATGTTATGCTCACAACAAAGATAAACCGCGAGACAAATTTAATGTAAGAGGCAAGCGATGCATTTTTATTGGGTGCCCGCAAAATAAAAAGGGATGGAAAGTTTTCGACTTGAAACGTAAGGTGTGCTTTGTATCAAGAGATGTTGTCTTTTACGAGCATGTGTTCCCATATTTGGTAAGTAATCCCACGAGTTCAAGGGAGACAAATCCTCCTGCCACTTTTGACAACTTGCAGCCAATATATGATACAAATTTTGAAAATGATCCCATTGATACAAATTTAGCAAATGATAATGCATATGTCGAAGATGGACAGGGAGTGAGCAACAATGAGGAAAATGCACAATTAAGCAACGAACCCAGTGGGGATAGAGAAATAATTCATGATGGTGATAATTTAGAAGATGAAATTGTTGAGGAGCAGCTCGGTCAAGGTGCTAGACAGCGGTTCGAGCCTTATTGGAAGAGTGATTACGTTTGCAAGTCGACCCGCATAATAAACCCCGCTCCAAGCGCTCCAGTGCATCCTTCTTCATCTTCAAAGTCAGGTACGCGATATCCGATAGTTAATTATGTCACGACGAGTTGTTTTTCTGAATCTTACAGGAATTATTTAGCCCGAGTTGATGTCATTCGTGAACCACACCATTATCGAGAGGCCGAGAAAATACCCGAATGGAGGCAAGCCATGGCAGCTGAGATTCGTGCTTTAGAAACCAACGGCACCTGGAAAGTGGTGGATTTACCAGCCGGAAAACGACCCATAGGATGCAAGTGGGTGTACAAGGTGAAATATAAAGCCGATGGTACGATAGAGCGATATAAAGCTAGACTCGTCGCACAAGGGTACACTTAAATAGAAGGGGTTGATTACCATGAAACGTTTGCGCCGGTTGTGAAAATGACTAGTGTGAGATGTTTGCTAGCCGTGGCAGTGGCAAAGGGTTGGTCAATTGCTCAGTTGGATGTGAATAACGCGTTTCTCCATGGCGACTTAAGTGAAGAAGTTTACATGAAGATACCATCCGGATATAATGTGAAAGGCGACAATAAGGTATGTCGATTGCTTAAGTCACTTTACGGGTTGAAACAAGCGTCTAGAAATTGGTTTGCTAAATTAACTACTTCGCTTACCAAGTATGGGTTCGTGCAATCCTTGGCCGACTACTCATTGTTTACTTATAATAAAGACGGTGTTTTTATTGGCCTCCTGGTTTATGTGGACGATATGATTATCGTTAGTAATAATGATGAAGCTAGCACGAGACTCAGGAAATTTCTGGACCGTAGCTTTGGAGTGAAAGACCTCGGCAAATTACGATACTTCTTGGGCATAGAGGTAGCACACGGGTCCAAAGGACTCTTCCTTAGCCAGCGAAAATATGCATTGGAAATCATTAGCGAAGCGAGATTGGACGGAGCAAAACCAGTTAGTACTCCTATCCAACCGAATCACAAATTGTCGCTGGCAGATGGGTATATTTTGCGTGACCCCATGAAGTATCGTCGGTTGGTAGGTCGATTAATTTATTTGACGATCACACGGACAGATTTGGTTTATTCGGTTCATGTTTTATCCCAGTTTGTACACGCACCAAGAAAAGAGCATTTGGAAGCTGTGTTACGAGTGATACGCTATGTCAAAGGCTGCCCAAGCAAAGGAATTGTGATCGACAAAGAGTGTGATTTTTCCTTACGAGGATACTCCGACTCGGATTATGCGAGTTGTCCGTTGACCCGTAGATCGTTGACTGGGTATTTCGTGGCCTTGGGAGGCACGCCTGTGTCTTGGAGGGCGAAGAAGCAGACTACAGTTGCAAAGTCGACTGCAGAGGCCGAGTATCGTGCCGTGGCCGGAGTCACGAGTGAGCTTCTTTGGTTAAAATCATTTTTGACGTCCCTTGGAATATCTCATTCACAGCCCATGCGGATTTTTTGTGACAATCAAGCTGCGCTACATATTGCGAAAAATCCGGTTTTTCATGATCGAACGAAACATATTGAGGTCGATTGTCATTTCGTTCGTCATCATCTTGTTCAAGGAACGATTTCAGCTACACATGTGAGAAGTAAGGAGCAAATAGCAGACCTATTCACTAAGGCCTTAGGTGGCGAAGCCTTCGAATATCTTCAGTCCAAGTTGGGTGTCACGTTACCGAGCCTACCAACTTGAGGGGGAGTATTGAGAAGATATTTCCGAAGTAAATAATATTGTAATATTGCTTAATTGTCATACAAGTTATTGTTATTTTGTTACCTAATTTCTAGGCCTTAGAATAGGTAAATATTATTTTTGGAAGATATTGTTTTAGGGTGTATATAAGTTTTGCTTATGTATTCTGTAAATTATTGAGTTGAATACAAAAACAAATTCTACCCTATCTCACGTTTCTTTAGCAATCTTCCATGGTTTCCTTCGCATCTGTGACAAAGAGATGAAAGAATAAATAACTTTGTTTTAAAGTATGTGTTTAATAAATCGACAACACGGTGCAAAGATATGAAAGAATAAATAACTTTGTTTTTAAAGTATGTGTGTAATAAATCGATAACACCGTGCATTATCACAAATCTCTAAGAGTGTGCCATTTTCTTCATTATGTACTTCTACAAGAAGTGATTTAAGGGATAAATAGATTGAAATCGACTAATCACAGGAAACGCAATGGAAGTCACTTTTCAAGAAAAATTTTAGTTAAAATTGAAAAAAAAGGCACGCCTAAAATTTGTTTATCACTAGTCGGATGATATGGGGGGCGAGTTGGTGATTGTCTCGGAGAACATTTATTGCAATATCGCCTACAACTAGTAGCCGCAATCCAAGTCGCCCCTTCTCCATTAGAATATTAGGTAAGACAGTTTTACACTAGCATAATTGTAATATCCAAACACAATTCTGTTAATTGATAAAAGGGGTTAATAAAGAATCTCGTTTTACGATAAATTTGTGTAAAATTGCCTTAGACTAGTATTTAAGCCTCCATCGTGTTCCCATAATCCCGTGGTAGAAAAAGTAGCATGTCTTATAACTCTTGTCAAAAACTAATTAAAATACAAATTTTAAAGAATTATGGAATATTGTTTCTTTTGTGAATCCTGATTTATGTACCTCACGTAGTTTCCAAAACACAACCTTCTTATATTATACGGAGTATTGATTGATTGATATGTTAAACAATATACAATATGCATCTAAACTATATAGTATATGAATATTTATCTGTTTATGTCTTTCCATTACTGCCCCTTGATTTCAGGATTATAGATATAGTATTGAATGATTGATTTTATATATATATCAAACTTATCTCCATCATTGACTCATTGTGTTGTGATGCTATCGGCTACTTAATTATTCCATCCGTTTAAATCATTGCTTTACCTTTAATTAAATATTAAATATTCCACATAAAGAATAAAAGGTATACAAGTAACTGGAAGGAGGTAATATAAATTTCCGAAGATGAATTTACAAAAGAGTAAATTAATTATATGACTTCCTTATATGTTTCACTTTTCTAAAATTACTCCCTTATAAGATTTTTTTCGGCCATATCTTGCTACCATTCCCAATTCTGGTGAGCAATTTTGTCAATATTTGAAAATTTCCCTCCATTTCCCTTATTTTATGACAAAAATGCCCTTCACCTTATGTTATATAACCTTCCTTCTCTTAATCTTCATCAATTGTTATCATTATACTCTATCTTCATCGTTTTCATCAAAATTTTACTCTATTATACTTTCTCTAATTAGTACTCTCTATCTAAATTAAGTATACAAATCTAGAATGTTTAATTCAAGGTTAGTTTTTCTCTTCTTCTTTTTTATGTTATCAATTATTTTAATTTATTAAAACTAAAATTGGATTCAATTGAATTTGAGGCTAGGGTTCTTACTGACTTGGGTTTTTTTGTATCTTTTAATTATTCAAGAGAAAGTAGCTACCATAACACAAGCCAACACCCCATAAAATTTTTATGTGGTGTTCCGGTAGCTGTGCTAACTGGTTTCGCTGGCATAATCGTACTCAAATGGAGTGGCAAAAAGTTGTTATCAACAAATTCATGTTGGAGTAGAGATTGTTGAAATGTGAAGTTGACATTTTGGGTAGGATATATAATCGCTTAAAGAAGATAGGAAGAAGCTGGAACGTGAGATTGAGAAGATGAAGATACAATGTAGCATTGACAAAAAGTGAAATCCATCTCAATTTCTCTTTTCAACTTAAATTATATCACTATATCATTTTATATATAAGCTCACTATACACTAAAATAGTTATAAATATTTTAAAAGTATTTATTTAATTTATTAACATAATTTTAAAAATAAATTTAATATTGTTTTTTTACTAATTTTAATATAATTCATATACATAAGATATTATGTTTACTAATTTTCTCAATTTGGGTAATTCATTCATATTTTTTTTTTCCAAAAATGTGTAATAAATTGCATACACAATTTCTAAATATATAATGATTTTTTTTATATGCTTATAAATTATATAAATGAATGAATTTGATTTTTTGGTGTAATTTTGGTTGAAAATTAGAAAATTGGGTTGAATCTCACTTTTTGGTCAAAGTTATGGGGCTTAAACCGGACGCTGGTGGGCCGACCGACTGTGAGTCTCCTGAACATTGTTGTGTTTTTGAGTGTGGAAGCGTGTCCCTGTCGGTGGGCGGCTAGGAATTCCCTCTTGTGTTTTTCAAAGATTCAAAGTTTGTCTTGTCGCGCAGCCGATGGGCCGGTCACCCACCCGGCTGGGGACCCCCCTGCCCTTTCCTTCATATTTATCGGTTTGGCCTTGTCGCATAGCCGGTGGGCCGGCCGCCGGTCACCCGCCCGCTGGGAGACCCATGTGTTTCTTTCCTTCTTCATTTCTCATATAAATGCGCATGTAAATGTTTTTATGGTTTGTTTACGTTATAATCTTAAGAAATGACGTAGAATATTTATGTATGAGCTATAGCGTATCTCACATGCCTTATTCACATGTTTAGTGACAGTTTTACATGTTTAACTCATTTAAGTCATGTATGCCCTGAGTAGTCGATTGAGTCATGGTTGTTGGATGATATTGAACTCTCATTTCCCGTTTGTACCCTTCTACTCGTTAGACTTCGTGTCAGAGCGATGAGGGTACATCCTTTTGTGCTTATGCATATGTTAGTGGGATATGACGACGTTGTTGGGAGGCGAACTCTTTTGATCGACCCGGTCGTCAAATGTTGTATTATTGCGAGGTGGTGTCAATGCATGTAGCGTACTTTAGTGTTTATTCTAGACCCCATCTTCTGTGTGGTTTAGCCGGAAGAGTGTGCTTGTGCTCTTTCCGCCTCTTTCGTGTGGTTTAGCCGAATTTGGGGTACTCGACTTCCATTGGGTCGATCGAGTCGTGGATCCGAAACGTTGATCGCATGTTAAATCGGAACACGCTTATTCCGAGAGTCTGGTCAGGTTTAGACTAGGACCGTATTATTATCGTTGTCCTACCGGGAGGATTAGAGTCTTGAGTATACGAAATTTTTATCGTATACGGTTCAGGGAAACGTTATGTGGACTTGTTTGTCTTGGTCATGAGTATACAAATTTTTTATCGCTTCCACTTCCCTTCTTGATAGGTATGCCTCAGCCGGTCAGTCGGCTGCCGGTGGGCTTGACCGGCTGAGCCCCTCTGATATTCTTCCATTTTCGAGTTTTGTTATGATGTATTGGGGGTGCTCAGCCGGCCAGCCGGCTGCCGGTGGGCTTGACCGGCTGAGCCCCTCTGCTCCTCCTCTTCTTTTCTTCCTTTCTTTGTATGAATTTTGGGTGCTCAGCCGGCTGGCTGGCTGCCGGTGGCTTGGCCGGCTGAGACCCATGTTTCCTCTTCTTCCTCTCCTTTTCTTCCTTTCTTCATTGTGTTTAGTTTTGTGACTATTTCTCGGTTCTCATCCCGTCTCGTCCTTGTCTTGACATATTTCCTGTGAATTGAGACGGAATTAAATGGTATGAGAGTACACGAGATGAGGGCCAAAATACGATAAAACCGACGCCGAACAAGACTAAATGCGATGAAACATAAGAAACTAAGGAGGGGAAACGGTTCAAAATAATCATATATCAATACGATTAAGGGAAACGTTGATCTCGTGGACTTACACTCGGCCTGTCTTGCAAAGTACATATGCTAGTGCGTCTCATTTACCGTGAGAGTATGTTTGATTCACATGTTGGTTTGTTGGATGTGTATTGAATGGTTGGGTGCCGTTAGTAGTGATATAGTTGCTAAGGTGAGTCTTCCCTAATCATTGTTTAATGATGATTATATCGTTGTTACTTCTCACATGCTTATCTTGTTAATAAGTAATGTTGTGGTTAGAATTGACATGATACTTATATATGTATGTTAAAGTATGTTTATATGCTCTTATTAGTTATTACCTTTGTTCTCATGTGATATGGCTGGGAGAATCCCGAGTTACTCCCCACTGACTCTGCCATTCTTTTTAATGAATGAACATGTTACAGGTTGATGTTTGCATGGGGTTTTGACGAGTGTGCTAGCGAGCGTTGTACTTAGAGCGATTCACCCTTAGCGTTGTAGTCTATCGTAGTTTTTAGTATCTTATTTGTGTATTTATCGATCCCTTATATTTATTTAAGTTACAATTTGTATACATGATTTATTAAACTAAGTTTTGGTTTTATAATATAGCGACATTTGCTGCCTTGCTTTTAAAATTTTTAAAATTTCGTATATTCGCTGCAAATCTATATGTTTACTTTATTAGATTATCACGGGGTGTCACATCCAACCGTCTTTTTAAACAAAATGAAATAAATGGCTTATGAACCAAAAAGTGTTTGGACTTTTTGGATTCTTGATAGCATACCCAAAATAACCTAACTCATACTAATCCAATCCAATTGATCCATTTACCACGTCTACATTAAGGTATGGGCTACGGTATTGGACCCAACAAACAAAGTAAACTCCGTTTTATATAATCATTTTAATTTTTGAGTGGACAAGTCCATTTCATGAAGAATGCACGACTTCTCGTTTCAGACGAAAGTATTCGTCTTATAGCTTAAGATGGATTAAATAATGATCCATTTGTATAAATAAGACAAACATTTTTTCATTTGTTAACCATTTTATTTTTGATTCACATATACAAATGAAATATTAATTAACCCGTTTTAACTTAAAACGAATATCTCACCTTTTGAGAGACTTAAACTCAAAGAGACTTAAACTCAAGTATGAGCCTGTTAAACGATTATTTTCGTGAGATTAAATTAGGCATGGAGTCACTTCCCTCACGTGCGCGCAAAGGTATAGACAATGATGAATAATCAGCAGACAATCCTGCTCCCTACCACTCTCAGCTTCATAATTCTCTCTTTTACGGATCCAATGCAACATGTTTTTCCAATTTTCATCCTTTAATACTACTTGGAAAATTCCCACGATACCCTCGTATTTTGACAATTTGCCCGAAATGTCCAGAATTTTGGCCCGAAAAATTTCGAGTGGCCATAACTCGTGTTTTCAAACTCGGAATATCACGATTTTTTTTTTCAAATCGTTCATCTTTCCAAGAACTACGATTCGAAAAAAAAAATTGGCGAGTTCGGAAATCGTGACCAAGAGATATGACCACTCAAAGTTTGTTCAGTGAAAAAACATTTGACACACAAAAACTCCTAGCCACGGGATCCAAATACGACCAAATTTTTTTTTCAAACCGTAGCTCTCGGAAAGATGAACGATTTGAAAAAAATAATCGTCATTTTACGAGTTTGCAAGCACGAGTTATGACCACTTAAAGTTTTTCGGTTGAAAATTTTGGGTATTTCGGGCAAATGTCAAAGTTTAGAGGTACCGTGAGAATTTTCCGTATATAATACTCCCTATAATCGTTGTTTTGTTCCCTACGTCCTTTTTTCATGTTAATCGAATTTTTTGCCCTTTTGCTATATTTGACGACTTTTGTGTGGTCCGAATTCAATTGCATGTGGGGTAGAGTGTTATGTGTGATCTAAATTCATTTCTTTAATTCTTTTACCCAATAGAAAAGGAAACAAAACAGTGACTAAGATGGTGTATTAATATGCAGTAAAACTAACCTGAATAACAATGACTAAGATGGAGTATTTCGGGCAAATGTCAAAGTTCAGAGGTACCGTGAGAATTTTCCGTATATAATACTCCCTATAATCGTTGTTTTGTTCCCTACGTCCTTTTTCATGTTAATCGAATTTTTTGCCCTTTTGCTTTATTTGACGACTTTTGTGCGGTTCGAATTCAATTGCATGTGGGGTAGAGTGTTATGTGTGATTTAAATTCATTTCGTTAATTCTTATACCCGATAGAAAAGGGAACAAAACAATGACTAAGATGGAGTATTAATATGCAGTAAAACTAACCTGAATAACTTGAGGTCTACATAAGATTAGAAAGAATAATAAAAAATCACTTAGAATTAAAATAGATTTCGATTTCAGTGGAGCTGACATTAACATATCCTAAGCCAAATTGACCTGAAAATTTGGAATCGTAATTATGAAATCACGCTATGTTAAGCTTGAATCGACTGAGGAAGTGTATGTTCGACCTGACATATTAAATACCCGATACGAAATTAGTACTTCCTCCGTTCCATTTGTTTCTTTACGTTTGCTTTATACACGTACACCAATGCACGTTTTCGTTTGTTCATATCTTTAGTTACATATTATTAAAAAATATAAAAGTTTGATATTCATAATGCACTCGGTAAGACGTATTAAACAAGATCTCGCGTGGCTATCTTTTATGTTATATATTAGAAGTTGTATTAAAGATTCTCCTCACTTGTGAATAGTGCCCAAAAAGCAAACGTAAAGAATCAAATGTAACGGAGGAAGTACTAGCTAAAATAAACTCATAGCAAAACTACTCGACGCACAAGCATTGTCACATATTATTGTATATGAGTGAAAATAGGTTAACGATATTTTCCATAAATAAATAAGTATAAAACATGTTAATTTAATTATAGAACTTACGCTTACTACGCCGTAGTTTCTTGATTTGAGAGGGGATATAAATTGGCAATTAACAATTTCACCAAATTATAGTGTTGATAATAATGTTTTGGTAGACAATAAAAGAACCATATATAGTGCATAAGTGCCCTTGGTCTTCACTCTTGAGCCCAATAATAATCTCATAACCAGCAGTTGATGCACATGTATGAAGGACCAATTCTCCCACATAACAGTTTAAAGTATCAATTGAACTGATGTCTTAGTATAAAAATATCTTTTTTAAGATTAAAATGAGTTAAAATAAGGCTATTTAATTAGATAGAATTAGGTGTTTTTTTTTTGCTATTCTTAAGCATTTTGTGTTTTTGTCTCATACTCCATTTATGTCTGTATAGCAGAATACTGCAATATAAGTGAGTTAACAAAATGTGTAGAATCAAATCAAATGGAGGAAATATATCCATTTAACTCGTTATTCATATAAATTAAAGATGAATATTCCCTCTTCTACAATATTACTCTACCACTCCACAACTTATTATATAATCTTAATTCCTATACAACAAACATTAAGTCTTCTTGAAGACGGATACTATCCGTCTTCCTCCGTTTTCAGTGAAGACAAGTCGGATTTTCTTTGACAAGGAGCCAAGTGGGAAGTTAAATGGATCCTCACTTATCCTTCTACTTGCCTCCTTGTGAGAGAAAATCCAACATCATCTTCATTGTACACGAATATACGTCGTTTTCAATGAGAATTTGTGATACAACAAAAGTCTATGTAATTTAAGTGAACTCTTCATCTACTACCCAAAAAGTGTCGTAGGAAGAAATAGGTGACCTAAAGCTTAAAGGTGTGAAAAACAATGCAAGTTTCCAACAATAATAATCATATAATTAGTTCATCAGTCATAAACTCTAGAATAGACAATTATGGATGTTTGGCCTAATTAACTATAAGATGAGATATTTACTATAGTTTGTTTTTAATGATGGTTGTTGTTGACAAGTCACTATCTCTCTAAAAAAACAAAATGTCAATAAATTTTCCACAAATGGTCATAGAGATGTTATTTTCTATTTTATGTCTTTTAAATGAACATCAATATAGTACAACTATAATCTTGGATGAGGAAGACTTTGACTATAAAATTTATTGTCTAGGATAACATCATCTTAAACGCGATTAAAGACATAATGGGTTGATCAAAGATAGATATGACCGTGTTTACATCTTCAAAGAAAGTAAGGATCCTGAGATTTATTACTTTTTTATAGGTTTGGATTAATTTTGGGCTTGATCAGATGATTGTAAATTTATTTTTCAGAAAAATAGCCGAGTCCGACAATTAAACACGCATCTGTGTCGGATTCTAAACGAGTCTGAGTAACATACCCACTAATAACTCATTTTTCCTATATGTGTGTATATGAGACATGAGTATTGTAATCTTCCTTGTTAACTACCAAACTTGTTTCCCGCTTGCAAATTCTAATTGTAGAATGGATTGTGGTCACACCATCTTAATTCTTGCAACAACAATTAGGGACCATCATCACATTAGAGAAAGGTGATTCTAACTGCTAGAAAAGAGGAGTTTCACAATGGCATATTGCCATTTAGACATGCACTATTAAAGTTTTGTTGGGTAACATGCCATTTCAAACACAGATTTGGCTATTTGAGTAATATAGATATCATGTTTTGGTGAGTTCATATCGATTCAATTCAACTGTTTTATGTATTTCAGGTTGGATTATTTGATGTTCGAGTGATTTTAACCTTTAACATGAAGTGATTTTAAATGACCTACTTTGATGAATTTGAACTATTTGGGAAAAGGTTGAGGTGATTTTAATTAACTAGACCTAAACATGGGAAAAGGACGGGTCACCCCCGCCTGACCCGCCACTCGGGCCTAATTGGACGCGGCCCGTGTCGACCCGGCCAAGGCCTGCTTCAGCCCGTCCTTCCCCCACGGTCCGCTAGGCCCCGATCATTTTAGAAAAAAAAAACAAAAAAAACAATATGTGAGGCCCGGAATCCCTGCTCGTCCTCCCCCCACGGGCCAGGCCGGGGTCAGGTCATGTGAGCCCCACCCGTCACCGGGTTAGCCAGGCATGGCCCAAACTCGACCTGGAGCCATGTCTAACTAGACCTAAAAACAGATTACTTGGGCATTAGGGTGGGTTCAGGTCGGTTCAATTTCGGGTTGCAAGAGTTCGGGTCGGGGTCGGGTCGAACCGGGTCGGCTATCATTAAGTTTTTTATGGATAATAATATGCGTGAAACAATAAATATTTGGGTCAGACTGGGACACTTCGGGATTGGGTTAGCTATTATCAAGTTTTTATGGAAAATAATATGTGTGCAATGATAATAAACATTCAGATTATATTGGGTAAGGTTTATTCGGATAAAGGGTCAACCTCGGGCATTGGGTTCGAGTGCCGGCTCAAATTTGGGTCGGATTATTCAGGCCGAGTAAATTTTGTCAGCTTATTTTAACCCTCTATTTTAGATCGTAATTGCTCATTCATGGACAAACTTTACTCATTCATGGTCTTTTTACCATTATTTTTCCAAACTTTACCCTTCTTGAAAACAAAATAATACAACTCTCCTCATCTCTCTTCTCACAAAAATTAGTAATTATGAATCAAATTAATCAAATTAATTGAACTTTCTAACTTCACTTAAATCAAATTAATCATATTGAGCAGGTGATTGATTCTTTAACTTTCTAACTTAATCAATTAAGAACTATGGGGAATTGATGAAATTAGGGTTTTTGAAATTTAGGAATACATGAAAGGGTGATTGGGTGGCAGGGGGAATGGGCGTCGGAGGTTCGTCGTGTGGCGGTTGTCAAGTAGGGAGGCAAAGATGAGAGGTCCGGCGTGTGGCGGTCGTACGTACCAGGGGGTGACAGAGAGATGTGGTCTGAGGCGGGTGGCCTGAAGTCGCGTTGCCAGGCGTGGTGCGGTTGTTCCTAAAGTAGTTGGTCGGGTTTGGTTGTGGTGGGGACGAGTTTGGGTAGGCGCGCGATTTAGCATTCGTCATCGGGGTGGTGGTCATGTGGTTTTAGGGAAGAGGTTGTACGGTGTAGGTGGCGTATCTAGGAGGGCGGATTTGAGGAGTCGTCAAGAACGAACGACGACTCTGTTGAGGCGGCAGTGAGGGTGAGGCATGGTGGCCGTCGGCGTTGAGTTTGGGGCATGGTGGTTGTCGGGTGTGGTGGTTGGCTGGTGGTAGATTAAGCGAGAAAATTGTGAAAAATAATAATTGAATTGCAACAAAATAGAAAATGAAGGGATTAAAATGAAAGGGGTATAATAGTCATTCATGTCCATGATTGAGTAAATCATGTCCATGAATGAACATAACCCTTTTAGATTCACAAATTCTTATTTCAGACGGAGGTATCCGTCTTAAACTTAAGACGGATACCATATTCTCTCACAAAATACCCATTAAGGGTGAGTGGAGAGCACATGGGGGGAGCCCACCTTGTCCCCTCTACCCATTTCCTCTCACAAAATACCCGTTGTAAGATCCGACCCGTCTTAAGCAAGACCTACTGATTTGGTTAATATCATATTTGTTGAAGTTTAGTTACATCCATGCGTCATCAACTTTCATTCTCAAGTTATTTTATTTATTTTGGCCTTAACTTGATGGTTGTATCATTCTAAATGAGAATCTCTTAATCATTTCAATCGTCCATTTCATGTATCAAACGCAGATATATAGACGATTTCAATGCTGAAATATATATGTGGAGTATAAGTACGTAGTACAGCTCTGCCGAATTCGATATTCTCATGATCAATGACTGAAACATGACCCGACTTATTTAGAATTCGATATTCTCATTATCAATGACTGAAACATGACCGACTTATTTATACAAACTGAACCAATAATGAACGCTTATATTAGCGAGCTCAATCGAAAAGATTTAAACTCAAGTCATATTCTCATACCGACCCAATAATATCAAACCAATCAAACAGAAACGATAACTCAAATCAAATTAAAATCAACCCGACTAAAAACCAACTCGAAACAACCCCGTTTGTCACCATCACCACATCTACTACTCGTACTATCTAAATAATCATCTATGAATGTCCGTTTACATTAAATCTTACGTTACACTTTGCCAAACTCGTGCCTTAACAACAACTGAAATGTCAGTATACTATTTGTGACACAATGACTAAACTAAAATAATGAAATTACCTAACACCTTAATAAACAGTAACATTTGTTGTCTCAAATAACAAATAAAAATAGTCTTCACATTCAAGTAAAGTTAGCTGAGGTTGTGGAACATATAACATTGAGTGATATATTATCCAACCTTTCATCTATTATATCTATTTTTCTTTTTTTTTTACCTCTCTCCTCATCTCCTTAAACAATCATGGAATCAAAAGAATATATTATTAAATTCTTCACTTAATAAAGTTACAATAAAGTTATGCAATAAAGTTACAATCTTTCTAATTTTTCTCTTCAACAAAGTTGAAGTTTAGAATTTGGAATTCAAAGTCTAAACTACTAATGGGATAAAATATTCAAAGATTTTATTACATTAAAAAATTTTAAAAAGCAAGAATTTTGTGGGTTAATGAGAAAAGTTGAGGAAACTGGCAAACAGCTCATCTAATCTTTTTTTGTTTCTCTGTTAAACAGTGTTTTTTGTTCACTTCTTTTGGATTATTGTGTTGATTTTTAAGGTATTAATATGAATTAATATGAATTTATGATTTATTATTGTTAAAGTTTCTATCTTTAGTTAGTTTTGCTTAATTAATGTCATAAAAATGTGTTCTTTTGGAAATTTTTAGGTACCCATGTAAGAAAAAATCATTTTAAAGCTGCAAATGTTGAATGATTAATTTATTGAAGTGATTAATGATATAAAAGATAGTTTTTTTTAGGTTGGTTTTGATGGACTTTAAGCTGTATTAAAGCTTTATACAGCTGAAAAAATTGTGGGTTGTGTTTAGTTTAAGTAGGAGATGAGTAATCTTAACTAAAGATGAGATCTTTATGGGTTTTAATTAGTTTTTTTAATATTAATTGTGTTCTGCCATTTTGGTAAAGTTGAGAGCTTTTTTTGGGATTAGTGAGTGGGGAAAATTTGCAGCTTTTTTGTCTCATAAATTATTTGTTGTTTATTGAAATTAACATGTTCTAATGTTCTTCTCTTTGTTTAAGCTTTGTCTTTACAGGTTAACTTAACAGCTGAATATTTTCTTGCAGTTTTTGTGATTATATGCTTCAATTTTCTACTCTTCAGATGAACATATCACAGTTCATCATATCAATATAGGTATGTAATTTCTTAATTCAATTATCGAGTGTGATATTTTCTATCTTGGGTCATTCGAGAACAGTCTCTTTGTGTTGCTAACAAAAGGGTAAGGCTGAGTATATCCGACCCCCCTCACCTCGCAATTTGTGGGAGCCATTGAGGCACTGGGGTAATGTTGTCCAGTTGTTGATGTAATGCTTGAGTGTGAAAATTGATCTTGATTATGTGGATAAGTTTTATTTCTGTATTAACTTTTTGGTAGGTAAGGGAAAAGATATTGTTTCAAAGTAGCATTTGTTGTTGTATGATAGATTAGTTCTACCTTTGTATATACTCCACTGTTTAATGTCTTTCTTCCTCTTCTGTCTTTGAAATGCACAATTCTTATTCAATTTTCATGAGTGTCAGAATGTCATGTAATCTGTATGCAGCACAATCTGTTAGCTGGGAATTTGGGAATTTCATTCAAATACACGGGTTTAGTCTATGATGGAATCACTTTTAACTTCATGCCTGTCATCTGATCATGTATAATTTAAGAGTCGAGTGGGTAGTATCATGAAATGGAGACTGGTCATGTTAGCGAGTGCTCTAGATGTTGAGTGTATGTAAGAGACCGGCTCATATGTTGGTATCTCGATCCTTGTGGTCCTAAGGTGAGGATTTGAGTGTGATCTCAGTTTTGTTGTGGGATTCTACTGATGAGATGGTGTCAAATTTTTGCTATGGTGGCTTGGTCGATGGAAGCTAACATTCCTTTGTCTCGTCTCTCTCCTTGCAGTGTGTATATAACAGTAATGTTAGCAGAATGGGAAAGAAAGGAAGCTGGTTTTCAGCTATCAAGAGGGTATTTACGCATAGCTCCAAAGATAAAGTAGCCGATGTAAGTATCTTTTACCGTCTTAAACTCGTACCCTCCGTTCCATTAGGTTGTTTACACTTCCCAAAATCCCCCTCACATTCTTTGAATATGACAGAGGGAGTATATTTCTTCGTTCCAGGAACGGAATGAAGGTTTCCAGTTACCTATGAGATTCTACCATTAGCAAACACCTAGGAATTTGAAATGCATATATATCCTATAAGCTTTATAACTTATAAGGGGGTCGTTTTGCCTTGTTTTGCATTCACTATACTGGAAGCACTGACAGTTCAGTGAGCCATTTTGATCTATATTATCATATTCCAAAAGATAGAGTATGGCTTCATTGGAAATGAACTGCAATAAAGTAGTCAGCTCTAAGAAGCAATAATAAAAAAAATTGTCGTTTGCCATGGTCATTTAAGTGATTTCCGTCGAATCATACTTTTCAGTTTTCACATTGTTCCTCAAAAAGCTAGTCATTTGCTATTTTTGCTCCTATTATTTGTTAGGCAACGGATAAAAAAAGCTCGAAAGAGAAGAAAAAAGGGCGTGGAAAATTGAAACGAGATGGTCATTCTTTCATTCCTCTGTTTCGAGAGCCAAGCAGCATTGAGCAAATACTAGGGGAGGCCGAAAGGGAGAACCATTTTAGAAACCATAGGCCTCCAACTCAACCAGAGCAATCGAAGATACCTTCTCATGTAACTCCATTTGTGAGAAATGCTACTCTTCTGTGGGATGGCGATGATGATGATTCTTTAAGGGCTGATACTCCTCCAAGGGTGCCATCTCCACCAAGGGAAGTTTCCCCTCCAAGAGATGCCGCTCAGTCTACTGCACCTCCACCGACTGCCATACATTCACCTCCACCTCCTCCTCCTCCACGAAGGGTAGTCCCTCCTTTACAAGCCACACCTCCAGCTAGGGCTCCTTCCCCGCGACCAGTTAGACAATGGAGACCTGAGCCAACTTTACAGAACCAACATATTTGTGCTACTAAGATCCAGACAGCTTACAGAGGTTATATGGTGAGTTTTTTAGCCACTGCGTAGTGTGTTTGTTTTTATTTGTCACTGGTACACCAGTAAATAGCTCTTACACTCTTTCATAGTTCTCGTATGGTCTTACGTGGGATATAGGGTGCTCTTAACACCCGTTTTATTGAGAGAGTGAGTTCATTCAGTATGAGTTGAGATATTGGAGTTCAGGTATTTTTCTTGCACAGAATTGATCACTGCACGGGAAAAGAAGTTGTCATAACAAAGGTTGTAACTTTGATTAAGTTCTGAAAATTTAGCTTGATGTTTTGCCACTGGATTGATTCATGATTGATCATTGAAATTTTACAAAATCACTCATTCAGCCGACAATATTCTTTTCTGCTCTATCTTATACCATTATGTGTCTTAACAATTTGAAGATCCGTATTCAGTAGTCTGCATGGCTCCATATTATGTGAAAGTAAAGAATGTGGTTTCAGGCATGAAAAACTAGTAGTTACTGTCAGAGTAGGGAAAGCCTGCCAGTTGAAATGGCTAAAAAAGGAAATCGTAAACATCGTGGTGGAATGGAGAGGGTAACTTACCATTAGTTGTCAACGGAGAGATGTTCATGACTTACATGTCTAAAGTCTTTGATCCTGAAATACTGGTCTGAAACATTCAAATTTGAGTGGAATATTACGTTTCTTGGTCCGTCTGACACTCAGCTTGCGTCATTCAGGCAAGGAGGAGCTACAGAGCTTTGAGAGGTCTGGTGCGGCTGCAAGGTGTGATAAAAGGCCAGAGCGTGAAGCGGCAAACAGCAAACGCATTGAGATGCATGCAAATGCTGGTCCGTGTACAGACACAAATCCAGGCAAGAAGGGTTCAAATGTTAGAAAATCAGGCACCACAGCGCCAAGGTGCTACTAATGAAAAAGACCTACAGACTGCCTTTGGCAAGTGGATGGTAAGTTAATTTTCCCTTTCGTGGTATATCCTCCTTTCCTAATAGGACTTCATTTGAGCTTTAAGTTCTAAAATTTACTTCTCCACCCTTCCTGTCGTATTTCATAACAACCCTCCAGAAAATCGATAATTAGGAGGAAAGAAAAATTTAGTGTTGTTGAAGTAATAGAGAATTGTTCACATATCCGTCCTTTTTGCTAGGAGAAGCGTCTTGTCATGTATGGTTATGAATTATGGTCCAAAACTAGTGTCTCGAATTAACATGGCCTTTAATGCATTTATGCATTGAAGTTTAGTAAGAAGCTAAATCACATTAGACTGGAACTAAGGATGTTTCCTTATCAGTTGTTAGTAGTGTATAATTCACATATGACCCCGTTTTTTAGATTTCTACATAATATATGATTCAACATATATGACTTGGTGTTTTGTGTATTAATGGATGTTGTAATTACAGTCTGAAAACCAGACAGATTGGGATGATAGCACTCTAACCAAAGAAGAAATAGAAGCAAGAATGCAGAAGAAGTTCGATGCTATTCTTAAGAGAGAAAGAGCGATGGCATATGCGTATTCTCATCAGGTACTTATTCACTTCAGCTTGTAGACAATTGGCTCCTTGCTTAGTTGCTTTTGTCAAAGTTATTCATTGGTTCAAGTTTATTCACTTATTTCAAAGACGTAGTTCATTACCTTATTCACTGCTTATTGACCTAAGCTTATACAAAGAAAAACATTTAGAAATAAGGGAAAGAAATGTCGACGCTATCACATTCACAGAGTTAATAGAGGCCTCATAACTTGTGCAATGGCAAAATATGTTTGGGTCTGAGGATGCTCTTCCTAGACCTGTCAAAAATCAACTTGACTCAGAAGACCGCCTGTACTCTACCCTCTTTTACTCGTCTCTACAGTGTTTTATTAGACTGCCACCCTTTTCTTTTTATAACCACTTCATTTGTTGTACTACCTGTCGATTTCTCAAGATACCTTCCAGGATTTGCTTTCATCTGTGTTCCTTCTGTATCGTAGGAGTATTCAGTATTATTGTTCATATCCAAGGTCGTCTTTTAGTATTTCCTATGTTTCAATGATAACGACACGTTTGACTTCTTTCGCAAGGTGATAAAAGAAAGAGAGAAAAATAGTCAAATTAGGCTTTTTTTTAAAATATGAATGGAGTCGTATTAAGCTTGGACTGCACATAATTTTGTCTAAAATGTCTGAATAAAATAGAAGTAAGAATCTTCTCTGCAAACCGTTAAGTATGGTTAGGTGGGTTAGCTCATCAAAGTAGGTTTCAGATGAGCGACTAATAAAGAAAGTTTGAGCATGAAAGAAAGTGCATCTTCGTCTCATGTAGTATCCTTGCACAATTATTATTTAAATTTAAAATATATACGAAAGATTGCTTGTGGGGACGGACGGACGAGTTACGCTACTAGTTACCGCCTTGCTCCCCGGTTGACCAGTATACCATGTTTATGTTTGTATGTGGAAGACCTAAAAGTCTTCAGGTTTAAATGTATGATTGTATAAAACCATTAACTATCAATAATGCATGATTGACAAATGAGATATACTTTCATTTATTGGAGTATTAATTCTTAGCGTTTTTCTGTGCTGCTCTTTATTAGTCATTGAAATCCACTCCAAGAATTGGTCATGGTGCTTTAGCCGATTTCAGAACCGGAGGATATCCCTACTGGTGGAACTGGTTAGAGAAACGCCAACCACCACCACCGACACTTCCAACAAATGCTTCTAAAAGTCCATCCATGAAAAGCCTCCTCTTAACCCCCACAAGACCAACTATGGACTACAAGGCTAGCCCATTTCGTCAGTCAAGCAATACAGGTCGACTCAGTCTCGGGTTTGAAAACATGGATACTTCTACCCTTAAATCAACCCGATCATCCATCCCCGCTATGACAAGGCAAGCAAGAACACCTCCCGGTAGACTACCACCGAGATTTTCTAGAGGCAGTGCCACCAACTCACCCTTTAACGGTGGACAATTCAGAGACGATGATAGCCTTACAAGCTGCCCTCCTTTCACGGGTCCACGTTACATGTCCCCTACGGCCTCAGCACAGGCTAAGCTGAAGCTCGGCAAGGAGCAGTTCCCCGACAGCCCAACTTCTATCACTAGCGATGCGTCTAAAAGGCGGGCTTCATTTCCATTGGGTCGCAGTCCAAGTCCGGGATCTTTCAAGTGGAACAAAGGATCTTTGTTTTCTACCAAGGAAACTAGTTCTCAGAGGAGCTTAGGAAAGATCCCGACAGCACAATCAGTAGGAAACTTGAGCATTGATTCGAGTACTTCTATGCCCGTCTCTGTAGGAAGAAAGCCATTTAACCGTTTCGTGTGATTTTTTTTTTTTTTTACTATGACCCTTTTCACTATTTTACTTCCTTCCTTCCACTTTGGCCTTTCATGGGTCAAATTTTTAGTTTTTTACAGGTTTGTAACTGTTTTATGTGATTGGTGTGTGGTCCTATATATTGAAGTTACAGGTGCGCTGATGTATACTAATAAAGATGATGTAGGATTTGATGGCTTGTAGGTACTTTGATTGTGAAAGACTTTATTTCTTCACCATTATTGATTGATTGACGGATATCCATTTTCAACGGTGCCAAAAAGGCGCGAGTTTTTTTGGCTTTAGAGCGCGATGAATTACACAACATAACTCGTTAAACTGTTTGTGTTGTGACATACGTAGTGAATAAACCAGCAATTGATACGATTCTTGAAAAATAATTGCCGTTAAGAGATGGAATCAAGTGAATATTCGACCATAGCGTACAATATATGAGTCTGTAACTAATGTTCATTGTATCTCCGTCTAAATCTACTCGATCAATAAGTAGCTAAAATTACGTGGAACTTGTCGTCACCGATCCCACCAACCCTCACGTTCATTTTGACAAATCTAAGTGAATATTAGTAGTGCAAAACTGAATGTACAAAGCTTTGATGATCAATACTTCAATAGTTTCTTAATGAGGTGACATGAGATCTAATTAGCCTCCTAACTACAATGCTGCTTCTGTTACGCTATCTCAATTCTCCAAGTTATTTTGTGCTCAACTCTCAAAACCAAACACAAAGTGAGACCATTCAGTCGTACCAAAATTCAGGATATTAATAATAGAGATGACAACTGAGTTATTTCCAACTGCAATATTATGCCTGTTATCGAGTTATTTTGGTTGCGGGTCATTCTCAGTGAGCCATTTCAGTCGTATCTTTTAATAGCATTTTTATATTACATGTCTTATGGTAAAGGTTTTTGCTTTAAATCGGTCATTTCAAAATTGGTAATTTTCTGATCAAGTCACTTTTTTGGATTTAGGTCGTTTCTAGGAAATTTGAGTCTAAGACCATTCAAGTCGGATTAAGATATCGTGAAATTTTTTGCCTAATTGATCAGAATTCGTATACGCTAATTGCAAAATAATTTGATAGAATAGTCATGGGAGTTGAAAAGATGTCCAAAAGACCTTAAAGCTTGACTCTTCAGGTTTAGATTCTTGAGTTAAAAAACCCAATAGTTTGAGTCCTCAAAATAACTTGTAAATATAGAATCAACATACCAGCAGGTCGTCATTTTTTTTAGTAGTCCATGAATCCCATTATATCGTCCTACTTTTTATTTTGGATAGAAAACCTAATAAAATGGAAAGGATGGTCCATTTGCAATGTAAATACCTACTATATTTAGAAAGGGCTAATTTTGGGGAGAGGGAACGATAAAATTGGAATGGATCGACCAACGTCATAAGTCATAACTCATAAGTCATAACGTCGGTCGAGTCAACTGTCTCAAGGCCTTATCAATGGTTGTAATGGTTGTAGTTACTAGTTACAGACCAAGCCAGGCCGACTTCGGTTAACACATTTTTGGGTAATACCATATTGGATTTTGAGCCATTCAGGACTGATCATATTTTTCCGGCTCGACTTACAAGTACATCTCAACAAATTCAGGAGAGCAGGAGCAGGACTATATCAAAGGTAAATTAATTTAGATGATCACTTCCAAAATTGCCATTGTAATTGTAAGATCATGTTTAAGTAATAGTACACCCAGGACAAGAATCGACTCGTAAATCCAAACTTACTAACCTCATCTACCCAAGAAGTTTAAAGGTAAAGACGAGGCAAACGTATCTACAAAGACTACTACAACTATCACATCATGCTCGAAAAAAATAAAATATACCTTTAAATGTTTCTTCCATTAAAATGGTCAACCTCGCACAATAGATAAACTCAAAGCATGACTTGTCGGTCAAATATCCAACTGAAAGGAATAGTCGGAGCCTGCTTTGCTCTCTCACGAGCTCTCTCTTCCAACCTTCTAATTCTCGGTGGTAGACTGCACACATAATCTTGGGCTTTTTGCCCCTCGGAAGAAAGCCCAGTAAGCTTCTCCACCTGCCAACGACCAACCAAAAACTCTAAGATGTCCGCATAGTCCCTAGCAGTGTAGACTCCGAGCCTCTGAGCGACAGCAGAAAAATGGTCAAATAGGTTGTCATCACGGCCATCATACATGAGGTGAGCTGGCATAGCGATCTTCTTCTTCATCATGTCAGCGAAACCCAGAAGAGTACCATTGGGGTCGATTTCAAAGAGCTTCTCCACAATTTTGGTATATGCAGTTTCATGTCGCTTTTCATCTGAAGCAATTATACCACATATTTGTGCCAACTTGAGATCCCCGTGTTCCTTGGCAAGCCTCGCTGTGTTCCCATGGGAAATAAAGGTGGCCCTTTCTTGGAATGATGTGTAAATGAAACCAAGATAAGGATGGTTTTCGGTCCTAGGATCCTACAACACGTCAATTGGCGAGGTAAGCATCAACAGAAACATCACAGATTAGAATAAACACAAGGGTATATATCATTATGAACCAGCCAGCACTGGTAAGCGACTTAGTTTGAAGAGGCACAAGGCGCACCGCGGCGCTAAGGGGCTGAGGCGATGAGGCGCAAGACGCGCACCTTTTAGGGACACGAGTTGCCTTATTTTTGGACCTTGTTTTATTGGATTATTTCATAAAAATAATCCAACGTATTGGTACCCTTCTTATATTACTCCATCCTTTAAGTTATCCGAATTAAATCCCACCTATATCACCTTCCTTCCCAGAACGGACTATGGAGAAGGGCAACCTAAACAACAGGTTACCCTCATTTTTTTAAGGGTTAAAAGACACAAACTTAATAATGGCTCCCTCCACAGTCCACACATACTACTTCCTTCCTCTTTAGACTACTCCTGACCGCATGTTTACCTCCTCCATATCCTAAACAAACAACTCACTCCCAGTTCCCTGCCAAGTGCCAACTAACTTCCATTAGATTGCATTTCCGTTTGATTTGACTGTGATCCAACTATTTCATGACAATATTTTACACTCCTTTTTTGCATGACAAAGTTTTGAGCCAATTAAATCTAGCTTTCATCCGTCCTACAATGGTGTTTATGTACCCTCCATTTTCAGGTCATTTCTATTTTAATAGATACGATAGCCTCTAATTCAGTATCTTAATGGTGCATTTTTTGTACTCAAATTTTGTTAATTCTTATACTTCGTCGCTTTTATTTGATTTCATTCTTGGTTGATTCGATTGTGGCTCGACTATTTCACATTGGCCTTGCTTGAGATCTGAGTTAAATTTTTGTGTGTGTTTTTTTCACAGCCGCTCCGGATGATATGATGGTAATTAATTTAATTTGATCAGTTTTTTCCCCTATTTCTATATCATCTAAACTATATTGTTCAATTTCTATCGCACTTATAGTATGTGTGTGTTTTGCTCAAATTGGGAGGAAAATTGATCAAAGATCAAAGAGATTAAGTGACTATGACAACAATGGGGATGAAATTCACACCTCTTGTGAAAGTGAAGAAGCTAAGAACTTTTCCCCATCACTGTGCAAAAAAAAAAGGATGAACTATAGTAGAAGAATAAGAAGCCAGAGCATAGAAAAAGGGGAAGAAAAAAGAGAACACAAAAAATGGCGATGAAGAAAGAGAGCAGAGAAGAAGAAGATGACATTTTGTATTTTTAAAGGAAGAAAATAATAAAAATAAGAGTTAAATAAAGAGGAGGGAGAAGATGACCGGCTGGAGCCAGTAAAAAATTAAGTGGGTTTGTTCTAGGGATGGGGGTTGCATAGGTGGGATTTAATTAGGATAACTTAAAGGATGAAGTAATATAAGGACACGAATAGGTTGGATTATTCTTATGAAATAATCCTATTTTATTTTGCAAATAAAATTTAGGAGTATTCAAGTTGACTAGCATCTAAAGGGATAAATTTAGGAATAATGGGGAAAAGAAATAGCATATTTAAATATTTAGACGTACTAATGAACCTCGATAAGTGAGCCGATAAGTGAGCCTTATCTAAGGCGCACCTAATGTGCACCAAGGCGTTTTGGATAGTGCCTCATCCAAGGCGCGCATTTTCAAACTAAACAAGCTAGCTAAGACACGAAAACATGAAGGCTATGAAATTATGCGGGTTTAAATGACTTGACAGGTGCAAACATCCTTATTATCTATTCTTAGCCACCATCACTATCCTCGGTGTACAACATGAAAACTCCTTACAGCAACTTTCACCCCCAGTGTACGTATAGAATGCAAATTATCAACACGAACGCTTTGATCAGTTAGGTTCATGGGACCATCTTGCATCAAACTTCCTAAAATTCATAAGAAATTTCCTTATTTTGCGAGTCAACAAGAACATTTCATTCCTCGGGAATGACCTTAATTGTCCTCGTTTCAAAGGTTAAATTGGCTTAATTGCACATTCACACAATCACACCCATTGACGAATCTTAGCAACTGGCCCGCTTGTACTTTCTTATAATACTTCATTTACAAAAAGAATTCTTATACCATTGCTAAAGTAATATGAATCAGAGAGGAGTATCATCATCGCTGACAATAGTGACAGACTGACAGGCATCAAACAGACGACGCCGTAGTCTTATCTAAAATGATGTTACAACCACAATATAATACCCCCTTGCTACAATGAATTGGCCCCATTTGACTTTTTGTGAAGAGATAAAAACTTGGAGTATAGTACTTTTAGTTTATATATTCCTGATACGAAACTTGTCGATATTCTTTCCTATGACTAATGTCCCAGAAAAAATGAAAAACAAAAAAACAAATTTGATGTGCAACAGAAAGAATACAAGCTCAGACTACCACACAAACCTCCACCTTTTCGCTCACCCTCCCATACATATTACCTCGAATAGAAATCCGTGACGGCTCTAAATTAGCTTAAACAGGCCCTTCCAAGAAAAGATAAACTTCATGGAAAATATAATAACAATAATTTAAAAAAAAAATTGAGTGATACGATTATTAAAGCTCAAATTCGGAACTCCATTTATTGATGAACAGAAAAGAGTGGCGGCTTATTTGAAGGGAAAGAGAAGAGCAAAGAAGCAGAACTTACCATCCCAGACCCAATCAGATACTGAATTGTTTTCTCAATGGCTCTCATGTCAACACGACCAGTAAGATAGAGGTACTTATTGAGAAGATCACCATGCCTATTCTCCTCAGCAGTCCATGCTCTTGTCCATATAGCCCATGAAGTCGGACTTGCCCCGGTTTCATCCCTGACTCCATCCAATGTATTAAGCATCGTCTGATAAGTTGGAAGAGCCTCCTCTGTGATCATATCCCCAACTAATGCAACATAGTGGTCGTCCGGAATCTCTTTTGCCCTCTGTCTAAGCTCCTTGAGCTGCTCATGAAAACCCTCGGATGCGGGATCAGGAAGAAAATCTTGAGGCTGCCAACATTTTTCGACGGGCTTTAAATGGATCAAGAGGTTTTCTTCAGCCCAATTTTCCATTGATTTGAATATTTCAATCTTTTCAGGTGGCATGGAATGTGTTACTTGAACATGGACTTCACGTGGAGGCGTAAAAGGCTTTTTCAGCTTCTCTGCTTCTCTAGAATGTGAAAAACATAAAATCTTAGAAATGATAAACAAAGTCTATCATGTAATTCACACAACAACTAGCCATACATGAGCAATCCTTTTCTTAAATCGCTTTTTCCATAACATAGGATATAATGAAATTTATCCTCAGAAAATAACTGCCATAGCATCCTTCATATCTGAGCTATAAAGCTCAAACATCTTTCTTGGTTCCCCTACTTTCATTGTCTTATTCTCTTGTTCTAATATATTTTTCCCTCGTCTCAAAGTTACAAGTAACTAAATATTTCATGCTCGTATTATCTCACCAACTACTCTCACATGGACTTATCTCCCAAAAATTCCATTTTTTGTTAATTTATTTAGCTTAATCTGTTTTCCCCCCATCCTTAAAAAAGAAGCGCATCGGACTCATATGTTGCCCTTCTTCTGCATATAGCAAAGCCATTCCAGGTGAGGCAAGTAATGAGACCTCTAGTGCAGACCAAAAGTACACATCGAAGGGGGGGGGGGGGGGGATATAACATTAGCCCGAGTCCATCTGCAATACTACCTAGTTAGAAACAGATTAGCTATTTGCATACTTGCAGTCTCCGAATCGAATACAAAGCACTTCAAGGTTTTCATCTTTCATGAGTAGGTAGGCGAGTATCCTACAGTAAAGACGGTAGGTTAAGTTGGACTCTCCCTTGTGTAAATGGGATGAGACAAAAACCCCCCACTCCCCTACTAACAGATCGAGAAGGGCAATCTCAATCAACATTCAACATGAACTACCCTAGACCCTAGTTTCTCCAAAGTTATTTAATACGCAGTACTAAGAAAGACTTTGTCATTTTTTACTCATCATCAACCACTTCTCTTCTTAATATTCAATTAAAAATTCAAGCCCATGCTACCAAGATTAGAAAGGGACTCTCAACCAACTGATGCATATTAAGACAGTATACCGACTAAGAGTTAGGTCATTTTACTAATCAAAACACTTCTCTTCTTACAGTCCAATTCGTATTCTATCCCCTACACATTCCACTGTCACAAAAACTTGTAACAGACGATCTTACACCATGATTGAATGAGGAACACATGTAAATTTGGATTGGCCTCACAAGTCAGACATTCTCGTACAAGACTCTAAGTAAGCGGGTCATCCAGGTTTACATTCACGGTAACCATTGAACAGAACCCAGATGACTGAAACCTAAGACAGTTAACAATCACATCACCTTCAACATCAGTCATATATGAGCTTAAGCATCCTTCCTATCACTAAACAAACTTCTCTAATAAAGGGTGAAAGAAAATATTAAATAAGCAATCAACAAGTACGACATCCTTAATTTCAGGAGAATAAAAATTAAATGCTCAACCACCAATACCTATATGGCAGAAATGTATCAGCAACTAAGTCTCAACAACTTTTAGCTGCATACAATCTATGCCAAAAAAATTGACAATCTTCCATAGATTCAAACAATCCGAAACGCAACAATTAAGAATCCCAATCTCTTTTAACTGTCGCGTTCATTTGTTTACCTTTTTCATTCTTTACGGAAAGTATTTAAATCAAAGGTAAACAAATGATTGCGACCGATTAAGATACTTTTTTAAAGGTTCAGCTCCACACCTACCAGAAAATGACAATCTTTTACACACAATCATACACTTCATGATAACAGTCCTCCAACCCCAACCACTAATAATCTAAACATTTACAATAAAAATACAATATTTAATATTAAACAGAAATAATATTGAAATCCCAGTATCAGATTCCACTAAGTTGCAGGTGCAGACAGTAAAAAAGAAAGACTGATTTTCAGATATACCCATTTCATAAAAATCACATATAAATGAATAATAATATGATCAGAAATGCAAGATTGAAACTTTTAACCAAGAATAAAAGAAACCCATCAAAACAAACATTAATTAATCAAATTAATTGGGGAATCAAAAGGGATTAATAAATAAGTTGAGAAAAGAGAGAAAGTAAAAGAAGGGTACTTAGGAGAAGTGGTGAGAGTAGAAGCCATGAGAAACTTGGGAGATCTGAAAGAGGGTAATTTGGGAAGAGAGAAAGAAGAAGGAAATGTAGGACATTGAAATGGTGTTGTTATTTGATTGAGATTTACAGCCATTGTTGTTGTTTGATGATGTTGTTTGATGATGTTTTGATGTTGAGTTTTTTTGGGAGGTTTGGTTTATGTTGTTTGTGTCCACAACCTCGGGAAGTTAAAAGGGGAAAGAAAGAATGAGAGAGTTTTGAGGTTTTTTCCTTCTACTTTCAACAAACTTTGATGTTAAATGAAATTGAAAATTGTTTTTAGCTTTTAATGGAGTACATTGTACTTAAATTCTCATTTTAGAAGGGTGGTATATTGGTATTCGTCGGAAATGAAGGCGGAATAAATGTTCATAATACGATAAATGTTAAAATTTTATGATAAAATGTTAATATTATTATATTATTAGAAAGTGACCATTTTAATTATAAACTGATAACTTTTTGCAATTGAATAATCATTTTTTATCATAAAATAGTATTCATATCGTCTCGATCAATAGTTATCATTTGCTATTTGGTTACTATTCATAAGTGAAGAGAATCTTCAAAATAATTTTCAATACGTAACATAAAATATAGTTATGTGATATCTTGTTTGATTCGTTCTGCTGAATACATTAAGAATATCCAAAATTTATTATTTCTACAAATACGTAACTAAGATATTCACGAAATGAAATATGCATCGACAAATGTGTAAAAGGCAAATGATAACAATTGTCTGGAACAGAGGAGTAACATTTTTCTCGTCTAAAATAAGATTGCCTTAAGGTAGACTAACTATATATTTGTATGCAATTAGTTGTTGTGTATGTATAATAATTAATACACGGAGTATATTTTTATATTGAGTTGAGTAGCATGAGAAAATAGAGCTTGAATCTATGAATATACTCAAGAATGGATCTGGTTAAGGTGACTAGAACTAAATGATTTAAGATAAATTCGGTCCAGTTTAAAAAAGTATCGCTGAAATTCAACTGAAACCCAGTAATGAAATTACCCAAAAACATTGACCTGAAAGGCTGGAGTGAAGATAATTGAAAAGATTAAACTGAAACAAAGATCAACCTAAAACAGCATGAGTGACCCAAGTTACCGGCTCCAAAATGACCGATAGTCATGGTTCTGATCGAACGTGACCCTACCACAACTCTAGGGTGTGTTTCAATAGTAAAAGTGAAAGGAGAGGGAGAGGAAACAACCGGGGGATACTATTTGCATTTTTATGCATTATATTTATATTTTTATAGCTCAATGGTTATTTTAAGGAGTTCGAAAACTTTACATTATACTCCTAGCATATATAAGCTTTAACATATAGAGTTAAAAAAATATACAAATATTGTTGTGTAAAAGTTACAATCGGTGATATGGTTCGACAAGCATCAAATATATCACGTCCATTTCATCTACATTATTTTAAGTTATTCGTTGTTCTCGTGTTAAAATGTGGTAATATTGTCGTTCACATTCGAACTAGAATCGTCCCTCCAAATGTGTAGTAGTTGATGATTGTTCATATTATGTGTCTCTGGCGGAGTTAGTTTTCTACCGACAAAATATCTCTTGCTTGGATAACAAATGGGGTAAAAGGAAATGAGGGTAGGGTGGGGTGGGGGGACGGGGGGCTTTGGATTCGGAGGGATCCAACTTCACTCTTCCAAGTCTAAATAAAATCCTTCCACATTACATGGTATAACTCCGATACAATTTTAAATTCAATGCTAATGTTTTCCTTTTTTTTTATACTCTGAATATGTTTAATCTCTCATATGTTCAAGAAGACCTTGTATTCCGTAGTTGTCTATATCCTGAATCACTTGTGAGTTGTGACGCATTGCCTTGCGTTTGTCAATTGTCAAAATAAGAACTTATTTAAGAACCAAGTTATTTGATTATTTCAATAAAGTAACATAGTTCATAGAGAAAAAAAAAATTATCAGTGGGCCCTAATTAAGAACAAAGTGAAGTTCTTTCATTGAGCTCGAAAATTCTTAAGTTTAGAGGTTGGTGAAAAATGACTTGGTATAAAAAGAACATAGTTCATTGAGATAAGAAAATTATAAAAAGAGAATGTGGGTGTTTTGTGGTGGGTTAGGGAGCTTGTTTGTCGGTAAACTCAATGGAGGGGAAGCGACGATATGGTGGTCAAGGTAAGTGTCGGTGGTCGTGGTGGTTTGGGGGTGGTTGTTAGTGTTAGGACTAGGTTCATTGTATTAGTATTAATGCCGTAGTATAAAACCTTTGAAAAGTAATACTCCCTTCTATTCTATATGATGTTACACATTTGTTTTGGACATAAAATTAGTAGTATGATAGTATGTGGAGGAAAATGAAAGAATAGAGAGAATGTGGGGTCAAAAGTTATTATAATCACAGATGATAGATAAACTAGTATAGCTCCCGTGCAATGCACGTTATTTACAGAGTTTATCTTTGATATAGTATTATTTTTAATTTTTAGTTGTAAATTTTAAATTTGTTAGTTAACATTTATCATCATTGTATTTGTAATTGAGATAAATAAATAAAACAACAAAATATAAAGATATTTAAGTGATGATATGAAAGGCATATCTTAATAAAAATAATTTTTTACACAAAAATAATAATTTTTTTATAATTGTTTTTGTTGATAATAATAACATATGCTTTAACTATTTTAGCTACGATTTATCTTTCCGAGCAAAATTTTAATCCCCAAAAACCCTAAAGGTTAATCTTAAATAGTGGATTACATCAAAATATGAATTTAAATATGAGATTACGTCAAAATAAGGGAAGTGTTTTTAATTCAGTGTATTATTTTAATAGATTTCCCATCATTAATTACATTTTTATTAGAGAAAAATATTTGAAAAGATAAAACTAATCAAACAACTCATGATATTATTTTGATACTTTAATGAAAATAGTTTTTTAGCATGAATCAAAATGTATTATTTTTATAAATTTCACAAATTAGTTGAACTATTTTTTTGTTATGAAGCTAGTAATAAAGGTTTATAATTTTGTTTTGCACGGAGATAGTTTATATAGTTTAATGAAAAGATTGTTGTTTATGATATTTTAATGAAAAGACTATAGTTTTAGTTTAATAAAAACTTATAATTTAATGAAGAAATTATATCTTAATGAAAAGATTATATCATAATGATCAGATACTTGTTTATTTTGTTTCCTTATTTGGTGTGTGCATTTTGGAGAGAAAGTTAATGAATAGACTTATTCTTTTAGTATATGGGGATAAGAAAAAGGAAATATCTTTGTGAATTTATCATTTTATGAAATGTGGAGTGAGTACATACTACATATACATGATTCATAATAAGAGAATAAGAGAATGAAGGAAAGCTTCCAAATCAAATAAAGTATTCTCCTTCCTCTATTTTACATGACTTGACAGATTCACAATTTCACATCCTCTCGGTTCTAGATACCAAACCACAAAAACAAAATAAATAATATTGTCGTTTGGTAGTGTTTCATTTTGCGGTTTGCAACTCTGCATATAAGTCTTTTTGTCTCAACAAGTAGAGAGAGTTAAGAATTATTGAAGGTCTCTCTTCCAAGTGATGATCTTTATGTCCAGTTCGAAAAACTGCGGCGTTAAAAAAGTGACAGCGTGATGTTTATTGAAAGAACCTCAGTTTACACTTTTTGCGAACGGATAAACCAGTATGATGCGTTTTGAACACCCCTATGGCCTTATGTCAATTAGTCTTCCTTAAGACGGATGGTATCCGTCTTAAGGTTAAGACGGGTCGATTTGATACCATATTATATGTAAATGGTAGAAATTTATCCGTATAGGGGAAAATAGGTGAGGCAGTAAAAAGGAGATAGGGGAGCATTGAAGTGACTAGTCATATTTTTTTATTAAATTGTCTTCCCTAGGTTAATTCAACTGTCATTCACTCTGATCTCCCTCTATACACACAATCTCACATCCCTCGAACATTCACTCTCCCTTTCTCTCCCATTTCAACCGTCTATTTCTTTCTCTCTCTTAAAATTACAAAATCAAGGTTAAAAACTTGTGACAAACAACCCTAAACTCCCAAACATTCGCACCATATTTGGTAACATGAGGATTAAAAGAGCAGCAAATAAGGTGACACCTAAGAATACAACTAAACAGACACATGCAGTTCAAGAAGGTATCATAATTTTAATTTGTAATTCAATTTTGTTTTTTTCCTATTATTTGGTGGTTTTTAATATGTATCTTCATTTGTATTGTCTTATTTTCATCAAAGTTGTGAAAAGTGGCAAGGCGTCACAATCAACGACTGAAGTGAAGAAGAATGCTGAAGTTCAGTTTAGGGAGAGGCAAGGGGAAGCTTGTGGAGCCTAAAGAGGAGGTGTCTGAAGAGGAGGCGTCATGCGAAGAGGATGGTTCAGGTGAAGAGGAAGCGTCAGGCGACGAGAAAGGGTCAGGCGACGAGAAAGGGTCAGGCGACGAGAATGTATCAGGCGATGAGGAAGAGGAAGGTTCAGTCGAAGAGGAAGGTTCAAGCAACGAGGAAGAGGAAGCAGAAGGTATATGTTGCCCTGTTTTTCCTATTTGTTGCTCTTTTTGCACTGTTTGTTGCCATTTATTAAACTAACGTATTTTTGCCCTGTTTGTTGCCATTTATTATACTAACGTTTGTCGCTTTCAGATTATGTAGATAGTGCTGTGGAGATGGCCTTGACCATTGGAAAGAAAACAGCGCCAAAGCCAGCGGAAGTGCCAAAAGGTAAGTAGAAGTTAAGGCAATCTGTGTTGAAAAGGAGCACGTGTTTTGATTGGAGTGGTAACATGTTGTTGTTGGAATAGTAACATATTGTTGTTGTTGTTAAATTTTGATTTTCTTCTGGTTACATGTTGGTGTTGTGCTAGTTACAAATGTTGAAGTTGAAATGATAACATGTTGTAGTCGTTGTTGTGGTTACATGTTGTAGTTGTTGTTGTGGTTACATGTTGGTGTTCTTCTGGTTACATGAATGATTGTTAAAAATTGTTCTCAATATTATATTAAATATATATATATATCTGAAATGGATACATGTTGTAGTGAAATTTTACCACTTAACCTATGTGTGGTTACATGTTCCTATTGTTCTGGATACATGAAGATTATTATCATGTGTTCCCAATATTACGTTAAATGTTATCATCTGAGAAGGACACATGTTGTTGTCAAAATGATATCATGTTGTAGTTGTTGTTGTGGTTACGTGTTGTAGTTGTTGTTGTGGTTACATGTTGGTGTTCTTCTGGTTAGATGTATGTGTTGTGCTAGTTACATGAATGATTGTTATAATTTGTTCCCAATATTATATTAAATGTATATATCTGAAATGGACACATGTTGTAGTAAAATGATAACATTTTGTTGTTGTTGCCCTTGTTACATGTTTTTGTTCTTCTGGTTACTCCTTTGGGTTGTGCTAGTCACATGCATATGGTAAACATGTGAATTTCTGTTTGTACATTGTGTAGATTCGTCTACGCAATTGGATGTCGAGAAGGAGAAATATGGAGGTGGTCTCCCATATGCATAACGTGATGATACGGGAGTTGGGAGGGCATGAGGCGGGTGAAAACGAGCATGAGGGGTCAAGAAATGGAAGTGAGATGGCAGCTCTTGGTGGTGAAGGCGACCAGTTACAGGGTTCTTTCACGCAAGCAATGAAAGATCCATTTTTCCTGGTGGAGTTCCACGCCCTTGGACAGAAGTTGGATAGGTTGGTTGCCATTGAGATGGTGAAGCCACCGTCATTTGACCTTGGGTTCGGGGAGTTAGGCGGTCCCAGCGGTGAGGATGACCGACCCAAGGGCAACATGGTGACCACCCGCACGAGGGCAAGAGGGCTGGCAAGAACTAGTTGTTTCAAGGACATGTTCTATGGCCTTATGGTCTATGACCGGTATTTCTATGTTAGTTGTAATGATGGATGTAATCTTTAAACTGTTGTTGGATCCTTTGCATCGTACTGATCGTCTTTATAATATGACTATTTAGAAGACGACCAGCTTGTTTTTAATGGTATATTCTATTAGAACGTGACCAACTTTATTATATGTCAGTTATTTACTTATTAAGTGGACATTACCATGCAATAAAGTGAAATATGTAACAAATGCTGATATATTGGTAAAAATATGTAACCATTGATACACCATTATGTAATCATTTATATTGGTAACATTAGCTGATATATTGGTAACAAATGTTGATATATTGGTAACATAAGTTTAGCAAAACATCAATTGTCCTAATATGATAATGTTGACGTTAACATGCAACAAAGTGAACCACATGACAACATCTCATCATTAAACATGTAACCATTGCTATAACATCATGTAACCATTTATATTAGTACATTAGCTGATATATTGATAATAAAATGAACCATTGATATGTAACCATTGATACAACATTATTATGTAACCATTTATATTGGTAACAGTAGCTGATATATTGGTCACAAAATGCTGATATATTGGTAACATAAGTTTAGCACATCATCAATTGTACGTTAAATGGTCACTTAGTGGACAATTACCTAAACATAACCACTTTTCACATAGTTGTCCAAATATGATAATGTTGAAAAAATTATATATAAATGGATGGCCATGTAATATCGTAGTTCACAAAATAATGTCAAAATAGGCATATTACATTGCAAGTGGTCTGGTACTAACGTAAGCAAAACGTTGCACTTCTGGGGGCGTCCCATGTCTTTGCAAAATGTCATAATGTTGCCATTTCTACAACGTTCATAGTAGATGGGAATCGGAATGTAAACATCGTCATTCTGTGTTACGTTGTCTTTCCTTGTTTGAGCTTTCTTGTTCTTACCGACGTTCCTTTTCTTCCTTTGGCTTCTCCCTTTAGTCGTGCATTAGATTGACTTCTCCCTTTCGTCCTGCGCATGAGCATACAAAGTATCTCTCGACTTCAGGTGTGCCAGCCCCATTCAGCTTGCAGAAGGTTGCTTTCCTAATACTGAAACTCAAAGCCTGTGAATGTTTCTTATACATCTCGTAGATAACTTCCCATTTTGATGCTTTCATCCCCACTAATGACTTTGAATAATCTGTATCTGCGAAAGTTGACAGGGTAACATTAGTACCAAAAATACTAAAATTTTATTGTTCTACCATAATATATTACCAGGGGTACATTATGGGGAATAATGGTAACATATCACATGCATAAGAAAATATAGAATAAAGATACTGGGTGACATTACGCCCTAATATAATGACATTTGGAAAGGGAACATTACTACCAAAAATACATACATTTTGTTGTTCTACGAAAATCTATTACCAGGGGTACATTAGGGGGAATAATGGTAACATGTCATCTGCATAAGACAATATATATAAAGGATACAGGGTGATATTGTTATTACCAGGGGTACATTAGGGGAAATAATGGTAACATGTCATCTGCATAAGACAATATATATAACAGATACAGGGTGACATGGTTATTACCAGGGGTACATTATGGTGAATAATGGTAACATGTCATCTGCATAAGACAATATATATATATAAAAGATACAGGGTGACATGGTTATTACCAGGGGTACATTAAGGGAAATAATGGTAACATGTCATCTGCATAAGACAATATATCTAAAAGATACAGGGTGACATGGTTATTACCAGGGGTATGTACATTATGGTGAATAATGGTAACATGTCATCTGCATAAGACAATATATATAAAAGATACAGGATGACATGATTATTACCAGGGGTACAATTGGGGGAATAATGGTAACATGTCATCTGCATAAGACAATATATATAAAAGATACAAGGTGACATTACGCCCACATATAATGACATTTGAAAGGGTACATTAGAAACAAAAATACAAACATTAGGGCAAACTATGGTAGTAAGCCCTAGAATGACTAAACTACAACAACATCAACAACAACAACAATGGCGCGGCAACAGAAAGTACAACAACAATGACTCAACAACAGCAACAAAACCAATGACTCAGCAACAACAACAACATCAACAATGGCTCAATAACAACATGAACAATAATAATTATAATTATAATAAAAATAGTAGTTTTTCCTAAAATTCAAAACAACATACAAACCTTCACTAATTGTCATTTTCGTAGAAAATTCATCGCTTATGGCATCATCATCATCATTCCCTACAATACCGTCGTCGTTTTGAACAACCAACTCAGCCACTGTATTAGGCTTGACATTTTCATCCGGCATTTTTTATTTAGAAAAATTGTTGGGATATTAGGGTTTGGTTTTGTGAGGTTTTTTATGGTAAAATTTTCAGAAAAGAATGGAGGTGAATGGATGAAGGTATGGATGAGAAAAGAATGGAGGTGAGTGAGGGAAATTGTCAATGCTTTACATGCAAAAGAAAGTGGGAGCATTTAATGCAAAAGTAATAAAATCTAATAATTAGTAATAAAATATGTAATGTAGTACGGGGTAGGGGAGTAGGTAGTGCAGGCTATTGTTGATCCATTTGCACATGCTCCGACCCATTTCAGTGTAATGTAGTATGTATTCGGCCCGTCGCAAGCTTGCGACGGATAGTGCCGTCACAAATGAGAATTTGTGGCCTTATGTATGGGCATGTATGAAAGCTCTCCATTCTCCATCCTCTATATTTTAGAGTTAAGTTTAGGGCAATGTCTTTCCATTCGTTTAGCTATTTGCAAGTTCAACAATTCCTTTTCCTTATGTCATTCTTTTTCCTCTCTGCAAAACAAAGGCCCATAAGTCATTTTGATTTCCCTTGTAGCAGACTAGCAGTATCCATTGTCGTAGACTCGTAGCATCGTTTTGTATCCTAAATTGCGTTTCAGGGGTCATTCCCGACTGAACAATATCGTCCCCACTTAAAAGCCCTCTCGTTCCGACCAGGACAACTTAGTACTACTCATGGAGACAAACTAAATAGGCCTTGGACCCATCAAGACACTAGTACCAGTGAAATTGGTGATTGTCAATTGTCATGCAGAGCATTGGTGGAACTTTAGAGTTTTCCAGCACAGATTTGTCGACACGTAATTAACATATCTCCCTCGTTCCTCGTCCGTTTCCCAGCACAACTTTGTTGACACGTAATAATCATATCAACTTCAAGAGCCATTGTTCATTCTCCACCTCAACAAATACTTAACCGTTGCATTATTTCAGGACAAATTCTAGACCATTGAGCGGGGAAGAAATAAAAAGGATCTCAATTGGAAACCACTCCAAGTCCAAAAACTCTTCATTAGAAATTTGGAAAGGAACTATGTAAGTGCGGTAAATCTTTCTTGTGACGGTACGGCTTAAGTATCACTCACATGGTAAATAAGGACCAAAATTCGAGTGTATGTGGAGTCACAAATGACTTGTTTTTACTTATCCACATGGGTCTTAATTAACTCGTGACAAGCTTGTGATTTGCGACGAATATGGTCCGTCATAAATGAGAATTTTTTATATAAGCGAGCTAGTGACTCTAACATTACACAAATGTTCGTTAAATAATATTATTACTGCACACTAGTGCAGAGGCATTGAATCTTTTTCTTTTTCCAAATAATGAAACTTGTGTTCATGTTTTGAACTACATTATAATTATTTTCTTCCTTATTTCACGTCTTCACATCTTGGTGATTCGACGTTTAATATCATCTGATGCGTCCAAAAATATTAACACGATCATTGTACATTTGTATATTATTACACCGTAGCATCAATTATTTATTTATCTTTTTTATTCTTAATTGCAACGACAAAAGTACCGAGTATTTAGAACACTTAGGCCTTAATTGCAACGACAGAAGTACCGATTATTTAGAACACTTAGGCCCTGTTCTTTTGAACTTAAAGTCACCCTCTTTAAGTTCAGTTTAGCTCCCATAAGTTTAGATAAAAAAAGTTCAGCAAAATTAAATTCAGTTTAGTTTAGCTCTTATAAGTTCAGTTCAGTATCTATAAGTTCAATTCAGAAAAGTACAACAACTTTAACTTAACTTGAGACTAGACCCTTTAAATTAGTACTTCCACTTCTCGTCTTCGTTACTTATCAATGACCGAGATTTCAGAACACGGTACACCCATCGATGAGAAATGAAAAGGGAAGATGAATAGAAAGAAATGGTGATTAATTAATATCAAGGGTGATATGAATTTGAAAAAAAAAATCATGAAAAAACAAGTACCCCTACTTATAATTTCCAATTACTTTCTCAACAGAGTAGGGAAAACTACAACGGTATATCACTTATGTAATCGTTGCATACCGCGTGTTTTTGTAAAATATAACCACTTTTAGAAAAAATAGTCATTTTTTAGCTATAAAAAGTGTTCACTATTAGTCAAAAAGTTGTCACTATTTGTGAAAAAGTTATCACTATCAATTGGTCGCACAGTACCGTAGTCTCATAGAAGAATTTGCAAAACTACAAATAGAACACAAATGTAGCGATTTGTTCGAGGCCGTGATCAATATGAACAATATATGAAAGGCACGGAGAATCGCAGTTTATTATCGCCAACCTTCAATGCAAAATTACGCCAATTTTTTTGACGATTTTGCTCTGCAAATTGGCTTTTCTACTTACCCAACTCCTTTTCAATATTCCATGTGAGAGACTTTTAGATGAAAAAGATCGAGTTTAGCTCCGGCGACACTAAAGATATGTGTGCAAAAAAGATTGGGTTCAAGCAAAGATAAGATGTCAAGGGGTAAAGGAGTTCGACCCCTAAGAAGATGACGAGTGTATAACAATCGACGCGCACCCGGGACTAAGAAGATCCAAGTCATCCAACCACCTCCAAATCTCCAATCCAAAAACAAGAAAGGCAAGTACGAAACTCGAACTACATGGGCTTTAATTCTTTCGAAAAGACTTCATAGTCACTTTAATTCTTATAAATTTTTGAAAATAAAGCTAAAAAATTACTTACTCCAATTCTCTAAAATTTTCGACATTTCTTAAAACAACAAATTCACAAAGATCTTACATTTTCCTTATTTGTCTATTGGTTATAATAACATGTGATCCCATATTCTTTAAGGGGCAATTAGTAGCCAAAAAAAATATTTGCTTCCTTTTTTCTTACATAGTTATTTAATTTCCAAAAAAAAAATCGAAATTACTCAACCAATTCACAAGCCCGACCCGCCCTAAATTGACATAGCCAATGTCAGACCATCAGACAGCCCGTCCGGCAGCCAAGCACACCCTATCCATTTTCAATAAACACGAGTCGGGTTACTAGGAAACCAAGACCCCTATGTCAATTTCAATTAGAAAGTATCCATGGTCGTAGACTCACAACATTGTTTCATATCGCGACTAGACGACTTTCACAGTTACACATAATTAACCATTAAATCATTTCAGTATAAAATCTAGATTTTGGAGAGAGGATAACAAATCGATTCCAACTAGTCATATCAAGTTCTGTGTTGAAAAATCTTAAGTGTAACAATTATCACATTTATTTATCTATTCACAAATTCTCATTTCAGACCGCAGTATAACCTTAAATTTTAAACAAGTCAAATACATACCAAATCAACACACTTGTTACCTAGATACTACCAAAAGTTTTGTACTCATTAAATTATGTATTAATATTTGACTAATCTTGAACTTAAGATGAATAAAACCCACCTTATGCAAGACTTACTTCCCGAATATGAATCGAAAGAAATGGGGAGTAATATCTAGTGCAATTTGAATTTGATAAATAAAAAAGCCGTGAATAAACTAATTACTACTAGTAATTATCAATTAGTTATTGAATATAAAAAGTGAAATGCAAAAAAGATTGAGAAGCAAGAGAGTATGGAAAAATAAAAATAGAAATGTAGCGATTTGTTCGAGGCCGTAATCAATATGAAAAGAATATGAAAGGCACGGAGAATCGCAGTTTCATTTATTATCGCCAACCTTCAATGCAAAATTACGCCAATTTTTTTAGACGATTTTGCTCTGCAAATTGGCTTTTTTATTTACCCAACTCTTTTTCAATATTCCCATCACAAATCACAAAAAAAAAAAGAAAAAAAAAGAAAATTAATGAGGCATTTTGAAGCTCTAACTACGAAAAAAAACACAGGAGAAAAATAGGATGACACCAGAGAAGACATGATCGTTATAGAGAAGAGATACTGTGAAATGTTAAAAGTGGGTTAAAGTATAAATAGCAGATTGAAGGAGGCAAGAATTATGCAAACCCTAATTGTTTTATGGGTCCTGCTTTTCATGGGCCTTTTTAGGACCAAACGCCAATACTACAAAGATTGTTCATTGATTGAGTTCTAGAGTTTATATTATGGTTTTCTTCTATAAGACCGTCCTACACCGCCTGCAAGTCTACAATTACTCTTGGATTGTAATATCCGTCTATTTGTTGTTTTGTCAATTTTTTGATGTAATAATATTTTTAATTTACCTTCCCTCGTTTTCACACTTTTTCCGTTCTTGAGTACTTACAACTTACAACCAACAAAATTGGAAATTAAAAAATAAAAAAAAAGGTTAAAGATCATAAGAAAAAAAGGAATAACATTAAGGAAAAAAGAATGTAAATTATTTTCAAGAAATTAGTTCAATAATAAAGTACTTTAAAATGGTTTAAAACGTTAGAATGGTATTGTACATCCCTAAAGTGAAATCTCGGACATAATGTAATTATGTAATTTCTTTCACCATGTTCACCATTATTACATTACGTAATTTGTGTATATTAATTTGTTTTGTGTGATGTTTATATTTGGATTTTAGTTCATTATTTTTATTGAAACTTGGGGTTTTAAAATCGAGAAGTCAAGTTCTAAGTTTGATGGGGGAGATACTTGGAAGTGCTTTGGGGGGGAAGGATTGTGGTGGTAAAAAAGGAGAGATGAGTGAAATTAATAGAGAAAGACGGTTGTGGTGGTGGAATCGTCTAAGTGAGGGAGTGGGTTTGTCGGGGATGGGTGATAATGTTGGTGTGGAATCCTTGGGGAAGTGAAGGGATGGCTGTGGAAGAGGTTGGGTTGGGTTGTGTGGGCGTGTGGCCGACGAATTCCAACAAGTCTACACAGAACAAATCGGCCTTAAATAACTAGACCCACAATGCAAATAAGATCCCCGCTAATCCGCTATATACGCCTACAAACCCAAATTCAACCAACTCTTTGCTAAACCCGGTCCAAAACCACCTGAGCTGAGTACGACTGATTTGAATGATCCAAAATTCCAAATTGATTAAAAAATAACAGCAATTAGTCTTACTTGTGACAGATCTATCAGGTTGAATCCCTCTCACAAGCTTGCAAGTGGGAGACGGTCACAAATGAGAATTTGTGGAATAACAGTACATAATGGGGAGAGAATTCTCACCCTAAAGTCAACATTCATGTAAGTCAGAAATCTAATACAGAACACAGTAGAACCCCCAAACAGATTAAAAGAAACTGTGCATGCTAAGAGTTTTTCTAAACTTCGGAGAGAACCGTGTTGATACAACTGAAGATTTGAGCCATATTCAGTACGTATCCTTCTAGTCACAGGCTAATAACTGACAGTGAAGCAAATAATCAGATGACGAAGAGCGTAATATAACTAATATTGAGATTTAAAACAGCAGTCGAGAAAAGAGATCACAAGCTTTCATGATATACTGTAACTGTCTCATACCGTCATACCTAAATGGGAGAAATACTGCACTGCTAGCACCTTTGCTGTCACCCTTACCTTGCTGTTGCAAGAGGCCCAATGTTGTAAGCTTCAAAAAGAGGAACTACAAAAGATTTTTTTAATTCTAGGACGAGAAGCCAACGAACTTTTCGAACAGTTTAGATACTTCGAATGACATTTTAAAAAATTTAGTGTTCATTGCCATGGCCAAATCCTCATTCGCCCCTCTCCCTATGAATTGCTGACATACAGTTTCGCTTTTAATGCCAGGCTAAATTGCCATGAACAGAATTGCAAAATCAAAATGCAGAAGTAGCAAAAGTACAGCCGAACGCTAAACACAGATTTGAGATGAATGGGCGCTGCAGCAAGGTAACATGCCTAATTAAAGCTCAAATCCGGATGCTTTGTGCTCAATCCCCACATGAAATTATTGGCTGTAAAACAACACTAAGTTCTACATATGATCGGAAACACAAAAAACTGATCACACCGAGTCACCAGTGTGTTCAAAAGTCGGGCTTTAGGGCTTTTCATCCAAGAAAATCAGCTAGAGCCACGACATTTTCTCATTCACAAGAGAAAGCCATATATAAACTTATCTAAGAGGCAGACCTAACCTAAGACAAAAACGCAAAGCCATAGGTAAACATGATAGCTAAAAATCGGATGTAAAACATGTCCAACCTACCGCAAAATGGCGAGAGAATAATCCGTAGCAACAAAAAGGCAAACAAGGAATCATCTTAATCGCCCACATTAAGTTTCAGATCATACCAAAATCATGCAAGATATGTAGAAGTAACATTTGCACCAATCAACAGTTCTCGTATACTAGTACGGAGTATCATTATATGGAACCATTATCACCTGTTTTTGCAAACACCACTGCAACAAAGTTAAGCCAGGGAAAGAATTTCAGCAAGAAACTAAAAAAAAAGGAGAGATGCTTATTCCAAGAAGCAACTTTTATAGATAGATTCTCAGCACAAGTGCGAAGCTCAACTTTATACAACAGTTGCTTCAAATTCAAGCAAAGAACCCAGTTCACCTTATTTAAACACCTTCACTACCATAAAAACTACAGTATAATCTATTTTTGTGTCTGAAGTTTTGTAGTCGTCTTACTGTCTCACTACTCTACTTCTACCAATGTGAGATAATACCCCCACAAATTTGAGAAACCTAAACTTAAATCAAATGACAAGTGAATTTCATCCAACACTATCAAATGCTATAAGCCTATAACCTCACTACTGTCCTTGTTTCGACAACCAGTTCCGAAATGCCAAATCTACCAGCCTACCAGCCATTATCAAAAGTAGAAATTCTAGCTCGCTCTAGACAACTCCACGGTCCCCATTTACCCAATAACTGACCAATTAATATATTTGTTCAACATTTGTTCATTTATTAATCACGTCTCAGAACTTCCATATAAGAGACATTGTCATAGAAGACGGTGATCAAACCACTAATCAATTCAAGCTCTGACTTGAACCTGTTTCGGTCTATCCTCCTCAAGAACCACCCCAAGCCCTTCTCTTCCCCTACTCCTCACACCCCTACTCCCATTATACACCGGATTAGACGATAACACCCTCAGCCCACCTCCCTTCTCAATCTCCAAAACCTCAGCCAAACCATTCCCACACCCTTTCGACATCCCTACATCAATCCTAATCGCCTTATCCCCACACGCACCATTAACCCCTTCCTGCTGTATCGTATGCCCCATAACCATCCTCTTACTCCCGGGAATCATCCCAAGAACACGCTCCAACGCCTCACAATCACAATTCTCCGCTACCTCATTAGAAAACTTCCTTAACCACACAACCGAATTCCTCCCTCTATCAATATCCTTCCACAAATTCCTCCTTTCCCCTCTAATCCATTCCCTAACCTCGCTATTAATCCTCTCTAACCCATACTTCACATGATTAGCTAACAATCCTCCATGAACAAACACATTCTCCCCAACAACCACCACCGTCGCATTCTCAGCTAAAAATCGAGTACTTATCGGTCCTCCCGGCCGCAATGCCGCTATTCTAGCCCTAAACCCTTCATGAAACTTCTCCCTAATCCCATCAAACCTCTTCTGAACACCGAAGAACGGATCTTTCTCAACATTCGAAACACCATTACACAATTTCTTCATTGAAATACCAATTCTATACCAAAACGCCCAATCTATAAACTCCTTTAATCCTTCTCTCGTAACGTATCGGAAATCGCCATCGATATTCATCGTCTCATGATTACCATTCATTGTGATCAATTTCCCACCCGAATTTTCCGCTTGTCTTTTGAGTTTTTCCAGAAAATATAGAATCTTGATTTCGTCGTTGCCGCGATCGAGAATGTCGCCGACTTGTACGACGGCGGAGGTTTCGCCGGACCAATTGTCGGCGTCATCGATGACGGCGGCGAGGCGGAATGATTGCTTGCATTTCTCGAGGTCGCCATGGATGTCTCCAATGGCGATTAGTCGATCTTGTGGTGGGTAGTGGGTTTGAATTGGGGGATTAGGGTTAGGGTTTTTATGGTTGGGGAGGAAAATGCCACCGCTTACGGTGAAATCGACGAAGGTGTCGACGAAGGTGGAGAGGAGATTTGGGATGTTTTTGCAGATTTGAGGGTTGGGAGTTGTTGTTGTGGTTGTTGTTGACGCCATTGTTGGGTTGTTGAGGTGTTGAGGAAGACTTGATTAAAGGTTAAGGTGTAGGAAACTAGTAATTGTGGGATGAAGATTACGGATAGAAATCAGCTCGGTTAAAACTCTACTCAACATTTACGAAACTAATTAAATTAATCTCGAGTCCGAACTTGAGTCGAGTTTGACGGAAATTTGAGCCGATCATAGCCCTAAGTAAGGATAGGAACGTTGTTTAACTATAAAGTTATAATTTGTTCGTTGACAAACGTGTAAAAGAGAAATGATGTGTTTTAAAATTTAATAGAGGAATTAGTTCTTTTGCACTTGAAATTCACGGAACCTTTTGTTTAACAATTTGTTTGAAATAAATCGATGGAAAATGTTGGATTAGATATTTAACTTTATTCAATAAGCTACTAAAATAGAATGATGTATGCTTCAATAGGGAGAAGATAACGAGTGAATTGTATTAAATACCGTCACAGAGTAATATTAATAGCCATATGATTTGCCCTTATTTACTCTTGAGTCTGCCCGACTTGCTTAATTGTGAGACATAATTCGCAAAAAGTTAGGATGTGCAAGTCAGGATCTTCCGTTGGGCTTCCACTAAATTGCCTTATCTCGATTAGGCTAATAAAGCCGGATGGCCCATGAGTTTGGCTTTTGGAGTAGCTTCGTCGGAAAACTTGAAATGATCGGTAGACTGCACCATCTGTTTATGAAGTGGAAGAGTTGGTACAACGGACCTGTTCAAGGAATAACAACACCACTACAAGGAAATTATAAGATGGGTTAGTATAAGGAACAAATGTTCCTCGAGACAATGGAGACGAGATAAATTCAACAAATCAAAAGCATACTAAACCATGCCTCCCTGACAACGGCACCAAAATTTGATAGGCTTGTCATGCCCCTAACAAAAATACCCTAGGCTTAGCTAACAAAAAAATGTATTTAAGGAAGTAGGGGTCGATCCATAGAAGGCGGGAGATGCAAGGAAAAGCTATGGACATAATTTTATCAAGGTGTCGAGTGAATGTTTGGGTTGGTAAGATAAACAAGTATTTTAATTATTTTTAACAAATTATGATGATTAAGAATAGTAGAAGAAGATCTTGGGGAAAGTCTGCACATTTAAATTAGCATACAAGTAATCAAATTGGGAGAGTAAGCAATCAAACATTGTCTAGGCCAAATAGTACTAAACTTTCGGTATGAGCACTAACGATAGAACATGCAAGGTCTAATTCAATTCCTAACTTTTGTTCTAAGGTAACGAATTAACATACCAACCAATGATTGTGATTGAGAATAAAATATTATCAAGTAAAAGCGAGCATGTGATAGAGAGATAGTTTGAATGTAATTTACCCAATTCAACAAGTATATACTAACATTACATGGTTTCCTTATAACCTAGACTAAGGGATTATTCACTCATAATTATAACTAAAATAAAATGAATTTATCTAATGTAAACATGACAATAATATGTAAAGCGATAGTATATAAAACTGAAATTAGAATAACAAAGTAGAATGAAATTTAACTAATTAGTAGTATTAAAGCAGTAGGGATGTAACAACAATCTAGAAAAAAAACAAGATGAGAACTAGAATAGAATCAAAATAGAGAACAAGGATTACCTAAGGAAATGGAAATACAACTTGAATAAGGACATAAAATAATTGCAAATAAACCAAAAGAAAGCTTGAATATATAGAACCAAATTGAGGAATACAAACTAAACTAAACTAAACTAAGAAGAATAATGAGTTATGACTAATGGGTCTAATTTAATCCAGTTAAGTAAAGACATGGTTGATAACATTCCACCAGTATCTAAAGATAAAAAAACAATATAACTTACACTACAAGAAAAAGCTATATTAGCGACGGAAATTTTGCGATGGATATTAAAACCGTAGCAAAAACATACTTGCGACGACTTTTGCGACGGGTATTACATCTTGCGACGGAATTGCGACGGATTTTCCGTCGCAATACTTTTTCACATATGCCGCCCTACTTTTTACATGGCGGGAACCTCTGCGACGGATAATCCGTCGCTAATCACTAATTGCGACGGAATTGCGACGGATTGTCCATCGCAAGGTAAAAAATGTGACCAAAAGTTTGACCAAAAAGGTGACAGGTGGGTCTGATTCTGTGACGGAATTGCGACGGATATTCCGTCGCAGGTCAAAAAATTGACCAAATATTTGGCCATAAGGGTGACACGTGGGCCTGATTCTGCGACGGAATTGCAACGGATATTCCGTCGCAGAATCTATGATATGGTCTGCAAACTCGCCACTTCTTTCCTTTACCAAAATCGAAATCAATCGAAAAAACACAAAATCCCTCACTCCGACGACGACGACGACCCTCACTTCGACGACCACCACGTCGACGACAACTCCCCACTAAATCCTTCCCTCCTTTCTCTCCCAGGTTTCTCTCTCCCTCTCTTTCTCCTCTTTTTTTTGTTTTCTTGTCCTCTTCTCCGGCCGGCGCCCCACCCACCGGACCACCATCCTCCGCCCCTCCTTTTCCCCTTCCCCTTCTTCCCCCTTTCCCCTTCCCTTTCACCGGACCACCTGTCCTTTCCCCTTCCCCCTCTCCTCTCTTCTCCTCTCCTTTTGCCCAGATCCGGCCGGCGCCCCTCCCCTCTGCCGCTGCCGGACCGACGTCCCTCCTACTATGCCGCTGCCGTCCCCCGCCCCGCCCCTAATTAACTCAGTTTAATTATTATATTAAGTTAATTAGTTTAATTATTATTAAGTATAAGTTTAAGTTTATATTAAGTTAATTAGTTTAATTATAATTATTAATAAGTATATGTTATATTGGTTTAAGTTAATTTTTTGTTTTGATTTAAGTTTAGTTATTATTAAGTATAAGTCCAAGTTTTTTTTTGTTTAAGTTTAATTAGTGTGGTATATATGTTTATGTTTAAGTTTAATTGTGTTTATGTTTGCGTTATTTTGTTTAAGTTTAATGGTGTTTATTTTTATGATTATGTTTGCGTTCTTATGATTAATTAGACTACTTTTTTTTTTGTATATGGTAGACCTAGTACCCGTTCAAGAGTTATACATTAGGTGTAATTCTTGAATAGTCCCCGTTTGGGACTGTCTTTGAATCTTTTATGCCATTTAGGTGATAAATACTAATTATTTTTTTAATTGTTATTTGACGATTAAGTTTGGTCGACAGTTCCTTTAATGTTCCCTGAATACATATGTAGAGTGACAAGTCATTCAACATTGTGTATTTGGAGAACTGTAGGGAATTGCTGCCGAATGTTCGTCTCATAACAATTAATTAAATGATTAGTATTTACTAATGGTATGAAAGATTCAAAGATGGGTTTAGGTTGGAGAGATAAGGACCCCATGAACTCGAATATTGTTTTTTTTTTGCAGGTGGAAGATGTTAGATAGTTGTTGTTGTTGTTGTTGTTGTTGTTGTTGTTGTTGTTGTTGTTGTTGTTGGAGGTTGGTTGTGTTGTTGTTGTTGTTGTTGTTGTTGTTGTTGTTGGAGGTTGGATGTTGGAGGTTGGTTGTGTTGTTGTTGTTGTTGTTGTTGTTGTTGATGATGATGATGATGTTGTTGTTGGAGGTGGTTGTTGTTGTTGTTGTTTTTGTTGTTGTTTTTGGTGTTGTTGTTGATACGAATTTCGCAGCGGAATAAAATAACAATGATATGTGATTAACGAACTAGACCTATAGTTCGATAATCGTGAGTCAAACCAAGACCTATTGATTTGAGACTCGAGGAACTACGCAAGAAAACGCGATCTTACGAAGCCAAATGAATTGCACGCAACAACTCAAGAAAGTTTCACACACAGTGAATTTTGTTTTCAACTTTGAATGCCTTTTCTTATTCTAAGTAACTAGCTTAAATAGCCAAAAGAGACAATTGAAAAGTCTCTTATCATCCTAAGAATTAACTAGCTAAATTAAGGAGAATTAACTAGCTAATTACAACCATTAAACTCAACAAAATAAATAACACAATTAACTACATAGGTATTAATTCCCTCCACCCTTTGATTAGCAAATTGAAATAACTTAATAAACTATGCTAGTCGGACTCAAACAAAGACACCAAATAAACGTATTGTTTCAAGCTCGCAAGTCCAGCCATTGTAGTTGCTACGGACCTAGCCATTTCCGTATCATCCGCCCTTTCTTCAAAAAGAATTGCCCCAATTCTTGTATCTACTAATGTCGAGATAAGGGCTAGCATTTTTTTATACAACATGTGCCTTTCCTTTGTTGCCCAATGCCTGGATAATAAACGAATACACCTATAATGTCAAGACTCATCTCATTTTTCACCATTGAAACATACACTTGTACCTTCAAATCAATCAAAGAATAATCACGATAACTCAAAAACCCGTTAGGATTTATTATGTTCATGCAGAAGTTCAATTTTGCAATCCCTATATCGAAGTTGTGACCCGAACCAAGTGAACAAAATGACTCCCTTGCAAATACATCAACCATGTCCACTTTACTATAATCGTCAAATATAGGAGGATGATTGAAATCAATGGAAGAACCATCATTATAAACAATATGCTCTTCACCCTTAGAAAATAATGGCTCATCAAAATCATCAAAGAACGGAGGTAAATCCAAATTTAAGAAATAATCAGACTCCTCTTGAATTTCTTCATGAAAGTATAAACCTTTTTTGTGATTAAAATTTTTTAAAGGGTCCATCTTTTTTTCTTTTTTTTTTCTCCTGATGAACAGTACTTGACCGTGAGCAGTAATTTTTTTTTTTTTTTTTTTTTTATAAAACCGAAACCAAGGATCGTCTCGATTAAATGGAAAATCAAGAGCCGAAGCTCTGATACCACTTATGATACGAATTTCGCAGCGGAATAAAATAACAATGATATGTGATTAACGAACTAGACCTATAGTTCGATAATCGTGAGTCAAACCAAGACCTATTGATTTGAGACTCGAGGAACTACGCAAGAAAACGCGATCTTACGAAGCCAAATGAATTGCACGCAACAACTCAAGAAAGTTTCACACACAGTGAATTTTGTTTTCAACTTTGAATGCCTTTTCTTATTCTAAGTAACTAGCTTAAATAGCCAAAAGAGACAATTGAAAAGTCTCTTATCATCCTAAGAATTAACTAGCTAAATTAAGGAGAATTAACTAGCTAATTACAACCATTAAACTCAACAAAATAAATAACACAATTAACTACATAGGTATTAATTCCCTCCACCCTTTGATTAGCAAATTGAAATAACTTAATAAACTATGCTAGTCGGACTCAAACAAAGACACCAAATAAACGTATTGTTTCAAGCTCGCAAGTCCAGCCATCGTAGTTGCTACGGACCTAGCCATTTCCGTATCAGTTGTTGTTGTTGGTGGTGTTGTGTATTAGTAGTTATTGTTGTTGCTATTAGTACACTTGTAGTTCTTGTTGTTATTGTTTTGAATATTTATTTAAGTCGATCATAATAATTATAAACGTGTATGTAGATTTGAAATGAAAAGAGTACAACGGGCGTGGATGTATGAAAGATTGGATTGTAATAAAAAATTAAGGCAGAAGTTTGTAATGAGCGTTAATGAATTCATTAATTATGTTAAGAAACAAGAAGATTACGGTAGATGTAAAGAAATTAGGTGCCCGTGTGTAAAGTGTAGAAATAGAAAATTTTTAGCCGAACAAGAAATACGAAAACACCTAGGGCTTTAGGGCTTTTGCGATGACTATTATGATTGGGTGTGCCATGGTGAAAATTTTCCCGTTGAGGAGAGGTCTGACCATCCTTATAGGGATATTGATAGGCTATCGCACACCTATGCAAAGATAAATTTCCCTAGTCACAAATTAATGTAGTACGAGGGGTCGAACACAAGGAGACGGGAATTTCGCTATGAAATGCTATGAAAGGACTACTATCAAAGTTGGTTTAATGGTTTGGTTTGGTTTGATGTTTAGCAAAATATGATGTAAATTCAATAATATTAAAATAATATAGGGGAGTCGGGTCACTCATGCAAATACGTAAATGCTCATGTTAAACATAGGAATTCTTAATATTTTTAATTGTTTAGGCTAAAGACACCCATCTCTCGATATTAGTGTCAACCTTAGGTCAAGTCCTAGAGAACTTTCGTTATGACTAGAGTCGTCCTACTACATATGCTTAGTATAAATTCCGTGCCTCTCGACTTATAAAATGAATTAACAAATTTAATCAATGCAATTGGCCAAATAACAAAGATTAACAAAACAATACAAGCATATGATATAAACAATTTACCAATATTAATTCATCCTTATTTTAACATTTACAACTTACTAATTATGCATGGCTTCCTTAATCCCTAGACAAATGAAACTACTCACTCATGTTGATAATTAGACTAATACTATTTGATATAATAAGCATGATGAATATAAATTTACAAAAGAGAACAACTTGTTAATGGAATATATATATTATACTAAGTGAATGAAATTACTACTAACAATTCTAATAATGTAAACAACAATGAAACTATGATTAACTAATGTTACGATTAACTAACTGATTTGTAAGTGAATACTAACATAAAACTAGAATTAGAATTACCGCAATCGAGAAGTATAACTTGGAAATGAAGAACAAATAACCCAAATAACTTGAATGGAAAGATTGAATTACAACTTCAAAATGTAACCAAGTGTTTGAACAAAGTAATAACCAAATGTTAAACTAAATATGAAACTAAGAAAAACTTGTGTGCTTAAGCTAAGGAAAATAGGATGAAAAGATATGAAAAGATGTGAAAAAGGATGTGAAAAAGATGCATGAAAGATGCCTCTAAGTGTCCAAGTCTCTCTCCTTTATATAGGGAGAGAGACTTGAAACGCATGCATGCATTGACAGAGACCAAACCCCGATCGGGGTTTCAGTAACCCGGCTATATATGCTTAATTGCTTCATTTAATGCTTTAGGAATCCTAATCACTACAAAATAAAGTTCGAGTTGCGACGGATTATTCCGTCGCTAGATAGGGAATTTCCGTCGCTAAAGACTGATTTGCGACGGATTTGCGACGGATAGTGTCCGTCGCTTATTTTCGTCGCAAACAGTAGTAATTGCGACGGATTATTCCGTCGCAGAGATTTGCGACGGATAGTCAAGCCTTTGCGACGGAGTCGCCGTCGCAAAAGTTGACTGATTTGAATTGGGGTCAAACAGAAAGTCAACTGTTGCGACGGAATTTCCGTCGCAAAGTGTTAACATTCCGTCGCAAAAGTTGACTGAATGTTTGACAAGTCAAACATAAAATCAACGTTTGCGACGGAAATTCCGTCGCAACAGTTTGACTTTCCGTCGCAAGTATTGACTTTGTGTTTGACTTGGCTGTAAGTCAGTCAATGTTTGCGACGGAATTTCCGTCGCAATAAAGCCTGTATTTTTCAGCATCCGCCTGTTTCCTGCATCCCCTTATACGCGTTAAAACGACAAAAAACCTGCAAATTACAGAAGTTTTCCAGCAGTTACGCGTCCAACAAAGTTACTAATTTAACACAAAACCAAACAAAGTTTTGATTTTATATCATGAAAATAATTAAAGTCTTACAAATAAAAGGTTCAAAGTACCAAATAGTTAACTAATCACTCAAGTCAGTGGAGTGATTGGAGGGAAAGGAGGGAAAGGGGTGAATGGGTTGGACCTAGCATTATCGCCCCTATCATCATCAAAGTCGTCTCGACCCTGGTTAGGACCTCCAGTTCTGCAGTTTTGAGGAGAATTTCTTGCAACCTGACTCAAGTACTCTTCTATAGCTGCAATCCTTTGAGCCTGCTCGTCGCGCTCTTGTCTAAGTGCAGCATTCTCCTTTGACAGCTTAGTAGCCAACCCTTGGTTGCCCTGAGTCGGGTTTGAGGTAGCAACAGGGTGCCTATGATGGTCAAACAAATGCTTCGCCGCGGGTCCCAATCCGTAGCATCTTCCTTTCTCGTCAAATCCAGTCTCCTCATAATAGATCTCATTATCGTCGATGTTTTCGACTCCTTGAGTTTGAAGCTCAGACTTCTTTGATAGGATCTTATTCTGCATCACAAACAAGTTCAGAATTAGTAATTGTCATTTAAATTAAGTAGTTAATGTAATTAAATATATAAATGACAAATTAAACATAAATCACTTAACAAAAAAATGCATAACTTACATAGAGTTGAGCTGGTTTTTTTGATAACCATCCACGGAACGGGTGCTTCTTTGTCTTCTCTCAGACTTGCACCGCATTTGGGATACCAGTTGAAGATTTATCGACCTACAATTTAAATACTTGTTAGTATAACATATATATAAGTATTAATTTATAATTAGATAAATAAATAAAAAATTAAAGAAGTTTTAGATTTACCATTTCGTCCATGATTCTCAAGGTGTTTTTTCTACCCATAATGTGAGTAGGCAAAGCCTTTCCCTTCTCTTCACATCCCGATCTACGATTAGCCGCGCCAGATTGAGATCTCACA
>JAIUZE010003489.1:187803-211370 GCA_022085475.1 Heliosperma pusillum | reverse complement strand
GTTTTCCGATTCGACATGCGATACACGTTTCGCATCCAAGACTCGGTCTTACACTAGACGCCGAGTACCCCAAATTCGGTAGATCAATTCACGAAAGAGGCGGAAAAGAGCTCAAGCCTCATAACATGCGTTACGCTACATGCAAATAACACCACCTCGCAAGTACACAACATTTGACGGCCGGGTCGATCAACGCATAGCGTTCAACTCCCAACAACGTCGTCGTATGCCCACTAACACATGAATTTAAGCAGTAGGATACCTCTCCGTTCCGACATTCCAGCCTTACGAACGGGAAGGTAGCCAAGGGAATGAGAATACAAAGCACAAGACAAAATAGTGCTCAAACCGACTCATTTGTAAAAACCGACTCAAAGTGGGGACATATCGAAAACCGTCACAAAACATGTGATACAAGCGAATGAGAATATCATATATCCAAAACATGAATCAATACATGATACATAAGCATTTGACCAAGTTTAAGAAGCATAATAAATAGGAAACATAGATACCTCTCCAAAACAACAAGTTTGGAAACTAACTAAAACAAGGGTTCACTTCAAACTGTCATAACTAGAGTTCTAGACATGTAAATACAGAAATTCCAAGTCGAGGTGATAGCTTATCCTCTTACTGTTCCAACGAATGGTCACAAGCCCAAAACAAGCAAGTAACGAAGGAGATATGATCATTCTACCAAAAAGGGTCAGTGCAGTGAAACTGCACAAGTCACGACCGTGACTTGTATTTCACGACCGTGAAATGAGTTTCACGACCGTGAAATGACATCTCACGACCGTGAAACACTCTGTTACCAATTCACCCGAGAGCCTTCAACAAAATTCAATCCTATCATTTCCAATTCTCATAATTCCTCTCTAATAACTATCAACAATCACTATTCATCATCAACAATCATAAAACAACAACAATCATTATCCATAACATAATTCCTAACTTACTTATCGTATTCTAAATACGAATCCTAGCATATAAAGCATGAAAAGTACGTAAATGATATCGAGTAACCCTTCACCGTTACCTTTACGCGTCTTTAATCGATTACTAAGCTTTCCTAGTAGTCTCCACCTACAATTAGGTAATAAAAGATGAATATATTTCACCTTGAGAAAGACGGATAATTTAAAAAGCGAGAAAGACGATACTTTTAATATGAATACGGATAGAGGAAGGGAAGGGAAGAAGAATGAGACGAACTTACGTGAATTCCGACAAGAAACGAGGGAGCTACGATCATCCAAAGATTGGATCAAAGAGGGAGGCAAGCTTTTATGGTTTCTTAGTGAGGAAGAAGGAAGATGTTGAGTTGTGTGAATGAATTAGGTTAGGGTTAGGAGGGAGTATAAGTAAAGGGTGAGTCGGAAAGTCAACAAAAGTCAAAGACGGCTTAAAAGTCAAGAAAATTCAAAGACGACTTAAAATTCAAGAAAAGTCAAAGACGACTTAAAATTCAAGTAAAGTCAAAGACGACTTAAAATTCAAGAAAAGTCAAAGACGACTCAAAAGTCAACAAAAGTCAAAAACGACTCAAAAGTCAAGAAAAGTCCAACTCGACTTAAAACGGGATTTTCATGAAATCTCTCGGAAATTCCAAATACGAACTCGGAAATTCTAAATTCGACTCGGAACTTAAAATTCTAATTTAAAACTTAAATTTACTGAAAAGCTTTCGTAAAATATTTCTACTAGAAAAATAGGGTACATTTGCGGGTGTTACAGACTTAGTTCACTTATGGGGAATTAATAACTAAATTGACAAGACCTCTCACATAACTTAAAAGAAATTTAGATTTAGCCTTACCAATTGAATCACCTATGAACCCCGTGTTCATTAGGGCTACCACGCTCGTGGGTCCCTTTTTACCTCGGGTAAGTAGGGTGATGCGATCACAAGCCAAAATTGGATTGGACTCAACGAGATAAGCGTTATCTTGGGGCTAGGAGATGGATTTAGTTGAAATCCGTCAACCAAGAGTTCTAAGGGTAGAATTAGTCTAGAAATGACTTACCATTTTTAGATAAAGGTAGCATACGATGACTATTTTTATTTAAAGAATGGGTCTTGGAATCATTTATATAATTTAGTGAGGGGTCATTATATAAATGCTAAACTTGTTAAAATTATTTTACAAGTGAAATTATATATAAGCAATGAATGCTTATTTTCCGTTGATGTTTATTTTATACGCGCAAATGACAAATATCTTATCCTTCTACAAACTTGTAAATCCGTTCAATCGTGGAAATAAGTTTCCATTAATTCATACGGTATCATTTTCTATTGCAATTTAAATCTCCGTTTAAATCACTATAGCTAAAGACAAAATGAATTTTTTCTTTTGATCCTCATATTCACCATTGCAAATGTCTCTTATGAAGAGTATATGAATAAGTCACACTTAGTCAAAAACGTTTTGAATTTTTGTGACGTCTTCTTGTAACAGTGGTACATCAATCTTTTTGCTCCAAAGAAAATATTTGTAAATTTTTGGTATGTCGTCATTGTTGGACCAATTTCATAGTTTTGATAATGACATGTGTTTACGTGATAATATGTTTTACTCGATATATCATATGCGTGTAATTGTGTGCTTTAGTCTTATTATAGCTAGCGACAATTATGAGATGAAAGATCAAAGTTAGGCATAACTTTGATAAAGACTGTAAGACAAAGTTATAACAACTACTTCAGGAATAACTTTGAAAGTTAACATGGAAGTTATAGCTACCAGTCATAACTTTAAAGAAAATCGCTTCAAGCAAGGTCTACATAAAACACCACAAGACTCAAGATGGAGGGTCTTTGTGATCAAGATGAAGAGATGATCCGTATACTAAAGATCTTTGTGAAGATTAGATAGTATAGGTCGTCATTCGGTAACTATTCCATTCGAGAGATTTTGTGTTCAAAGTTATAGCTTTAGCCTATAACTTTGGATGATAAATGTTGATGCATGATTTTGGAAATAAAATGTTTTGAATGTTTTCAAAAGTGAAAGAGTATTTTTATATTTATCAAAAGTTTTATTAGAGAATATATTTATGAGATTCTATTGGTTAGTAATACAACTTATGGGTTGTCATGCTACCTAGGGTTTCTAATATATTCTATCTCAATTTGTTGTTAACCTAATAAGCCCACCTAGTGTTTGAGCCATCTAGGGTTTCGTGAAAACCTAGTTGTGTGCCACCTAAGGATGCGTGCCTCTTAGGGTTTCGTGAGCTAGGGATTTCGGCCTATCTAGGTTGTTTTCCTTGTTTACCTAATCTAGGATTCTATTATATCTTTACAACAATATTTTGAGATATGTGCGATAAATATATATTTCTATAAGATAAACCAAATAATATTTTGAGATAAAGATATTTCTAAAAGATAAGCAAATATTATTTTATGATAAGATAAATATCTTTCTTAAATATTAAGCTAGAGTTTTAGATCTACTATAATTCTATTACTTTAAATACTCCTTCATATCAAAATTATAAAATACACGAAATACACGAAATACACGAGTACAACACAGCTACATACTTACTAGTGTTGATTTTCCAAAATCGTTTTAAAGCAAACCTTTGAGCAAAATATTTATTATTTTTAGAGTTTGTTTTTCAAAAGAATCGTGCATCAATCATTATCAATCGCTTGAGTGAAATACGTTATTGGATAATAGTACATCATTATAAGCTTACAATTCTTTAACGGGAATTTGTGTGAGTTATATTGTACTTTCTTATTAGCGTAAGATAGTATAGAGTATTTAGCGATACTCACCTTGAGTTATAATCATAGTGTTGATTATACGAGTGGGTTGATAATTTTTGTAATCCGTAGGAAGGTACTAAAAATTATTAATCGAGAATAGTGGACGTAGTTTCAACGTGTGAAACTGAACCACTTCAAAAATCGTGTGCCTCTCTCTACTCTCTTTACTTGTCGTTATTTCGTTACTCGCGCTTACTTTGATTAATTAATTAGTTGATTTTAATTCATAAGATCAAATAATTAATTACATATCATATAAATCGAAAAAGTTGGGGCTAGTTTTTAATACTCAATTCACCCCCCTCTTTCGTATTCGATCAATAGACTCTACAATTGGTATCAGAGCCTCGTGCTCTTGATTGCCTTACAGCATGGAGTCGAATCCATTTATCCTTTTATTTTTATTTATTTTCCGCTGCATTTAATTTTATTTTAATGTATTCCAAACATCTGAAGTGTCCCGTATTCGATGGGAAGAACAACAGTTTATGGAAAAATATGATGACCCATTTCATAAAGGGTAACGATTGGGAGTGTTGGCTAATCATTAAGAATGGCCCTAATAAGATCATGCTTGGATCTGTTAATGGCACTCGCGTCGAAAAGAAAGAAGATGACTATGTTAAGGCAGATTATAAGAAAGCTGAGAAAAATTCAAAGGCTATTAGTCTGTTGCAAAACAGCATGAGCCATACTGAATTTGATCGTTTCTCATCTAGTTCTACTGGCAAGGAAATAAGGGATGGTCTAGAGTTAGCCTATGAGGGGACAACTATTGTCAAAAAGCAACGTATTGCTTTATTGATGCGAAAATACGAAATGTTCTCTATGGAACACAATGAATCACTTGACAGCATGTCCACTCGCTTCTCTAGTATCATTAATGAATTGAAAAATCTTGGAAAAACTTTTGACTCCGAGGAAGTTGCCAGGAATATCCTTAGAAGTCTATCTAAACGATGGAGACCTAAGGTGACGGTAATTGAGGAATGTAAAGATCTATCTAATCTATCTTATCAAGAGCTACTTGGAACCCTAATGGCTCACGAGATTACTCTTGATGAAGATGAGGCAAATGATAGCAATAGCAAGAAAGTGGCTTTACAAGCCGAATCTAGTGAAAGACAAGATTCGGATCTTGAAGATGAAACAGTGTTATTTGTTAGACGTTTTAAGAAAAAATTCTTTAACAAACCACAAGGCAAAACGTTTAACAATAACACTAACAAATCTTACAAGAAGCCAATTGAGTCAAAAGGGTCTCTTTCAAGTCGTGGTTGCTTCAAATGTGGGGATAATGATCACATGATCAAGGATTGCCCCACATAGAAGAAAATCAAAGACAAAAATCAACGAGACAATACCAAGAAGGAATTCAAGCAAGTGATGATGGCTTATTGCTGGGGAGATCTCAACACAGAGGACGACGAGTCAGAGGAAGAGGAAGTCGCCAACTTGTGTCTAAGCAACGTCAGTCTTGACCTAATTTCAGACAGTGACAATGAAAGCGAATCCGAGATGTGTCTTGTTGGCAACTCAGATTCAGAACCAGATTCAGAAGATGACGAAGAGGTTAGTCATCTTGAACTTAAAAAGCAAGTTAAGAATTTATCTAAGAAGTCTTTAATTAAGTATTTTGAAGAAGCCTTAGATCATTGTCATGAGCAGAGTCTTGAATTAAAAGATCTTAAAGAACAAATTCTTGACATTGCTGAGGAAAATCAACTTCTAAAGGCCAAAGCAAAAAAGCTCAAGTCTAAAGTTATGGCAACTTCAGCTATAACTTCAGACACGACAAATGTTGAGAAAGAAGCTCTTGAGTCTAAAGTTATAGCTAATGAAGCTATAATCTCAGAGTTAAAGCTCAACATTAAGCATCTTCAAGCCAAAGTTATAGCTAATGAAGCTATAACTTTAGAATTGAAGAAAGTCAATGAGCTTTTACAATCTGATGCTAAGGTAAAAGAAAGTGTTATCATTGATCACGAGAAAGTAAACTCCTTTCTTTCTCAGCAATTGAAAGATATAAAGGCTGAATTCTCTCAAGCCAAAAGTCAACATAATGAAGAGAAACTTATCTTGAACAAACGTTTCAATGACTTTCGTGAAAATTTCAAAAAGAACAATCCCTCCAAAGACTCGAATGTAGACCATTCGTCATGTGAAAAAGAAATTCAGTCTTTGAAGGAATTGCTCCTACATGCACGAAAAGTTCATGATAAGTGGGAAGGAAGTCAAAAGGTCTTAGACTTCCTTACCGAACAATCTAATAATAACATGAAGATGGGTCTAGGTCATGAATGTTATAGTCGTAGAGACCATGATAAGTGCAAATCCACTCCTTCTGACCGTGATTTCAGAAGAAGGAAGTATGTCAATCTTTCAGAATATCTGATTTGCAATTATTGTGGTCACAATGGTCATGTTAAAGATAATTGTGTTAAATATGTGAACGACAACAAAAATCAAACTGAGTTTGTTAAAGAACATGACGTGTCTAGTGTTAATGAGTCTGAACCTGAACCTCAACGTGATGAGGTTAGAAATAATGAGTTCGGGTGGTTTTATGAACCTCAACGTCGTAACAATAACAATCACTACAATAAACCTAGAAAACCCTATCCTAAGCAGAAAAGAATTGTCAAACAGGTATGGGTTAGGAAGGATCAAATATATAGAGTCACTAACCACAAAGGACCCAACTTAGCGTGGGTACCTAAAAGCTGTATTTGATTCTCTTGCAGATAATAGTAAAAGAAAATAATCTATGGTATCTCGACAGTGGGTGTTTGAGACACATGACCGGAAACAAGAATTTATTTCTTTCACTAGAACCCTTCAACGGTGGCAAGGTCACCTTTGGAGACAATAAGAAGGGTAATATAATCGGTGTAGGTAAGATTGGTATATCTTCTTCACATGCTATTAATAATGTATATCTGGTAGATGGCCTTAAGCATAACTTGCTAAGTATCTCTCACGTATGTGACAAAGGCAATAAAGTCGTTTTTCATTCAAATGTTTGTCGAATCATAATTGAAGGTACTAGTACTGTTATCTTAGAAGGCTTACGTAAACGGAACGTGTATATGATTGATTTAAACAAAGTCACTACAAGTTCCTTTACGTGCATGAAAGTCACTGTGGATGATTCATGCTTGTGGCACAAGAGGTTTGCACACATCAGTCCAACAATTTTAAAGAAACTCAAATCGTGGGATTTAGTTGAGGGTTTACCCTCAATCAAATTCGAACAAGAGAAGATGTGTGACTCATGTGCCCGTTGTAAACAAGTTAGATCTTCATTCAAACCAAAACGAGTAGTAAGTACAGAGCGTCCACTTGAGTTGGTACACATGGATTTGTGTGGACCTATGAAAGTCAGAAGCCGCGGTGGATCAAGGTACGTATTCGTCCTAGTCGACGACTACTCTAGGTATGTATGGCCTATCTTTCTATTTACTAAAGATGAAACGTTCGATGAGTTTGTAGTACTAATGAAGCTCGCCCAAAACAAGTATGATAAAAAATTAGTTTCCATTCGTACGGATCATGGCACCGAATTTGATAATCAAGCTTTTATAGAATATTGTAGGGAGAATGGTATAGGACATAACGTTTCTGCACCACGAACCCCACATCAAAATGGTGTCGTGGAACGTATGAATAGAACATTAGAGGACATCGCCCGCACTACGCTTTTGTGTAGTGGCCTTCCTAAGAGCTTTTGGGCAGAAGCCATTAGTACTGCATGCTATGTGCATAATAGAGCTATGATTAGACCTATTCTCAAAAAGACTCCCTACGAACTTTTAAGAGGGAGAAAACCCAATATAGCTCACCTTCGTTGCTTCGGGAGTAAATGTTTTGTCCATAATAATGGAAAAAGTAATTTGAGCAAATTTGATCCACGAAGTGACGAAGCTGTGTTTGTTGGTTATTCTAATAATAGTAAAGCTTTTAAAGTTTTTAACAAAAGAACTTTGTGCATAGAAGAAAGTGTTCATGTTGTATTTGATGAAGATAATGTGCCTGAGCAAGTTGAACAGAATGAAGAAGAAGACATGAATGATCCAGACTTTCGCCTCTCAAGGGAAGACGAGCCAGATAATAATGAAGAAGTTATTGAAGGAACCAATGATGAACTTGATAAATCCGCAAATGACCTTGAACAGAGAACTGAGACAATTGTTGATGATACCAATGTCTCTTCTCAAAACAAGGAAAAAGAAACTGAAGTTATAGCTGATGATGCTATAACTTTGAACCAGGACCAAGATGGTGTAACTGAAGTTGTACCAACTTCAGCTATAACCCCAGAGTCCAACTCAGGGGGAACCAATCTTGATTCTGAATCATTTGAGGAAAGTGATAGTTCATTAGATGATGATGAGCCTAGGAACTCTAAGAAATGGAAATATAAGAGTTCTCATCTTATGGATTCTATCCTAGGAAGTTTGAATAAGGGGGTTCAAACTAGGCGAACATTAAATAACTTTTGTTCATTCTATTCATTTCTGTCTACCATAGAGCCCACCAACATCAAAGAAGCACTTGCAGAATTCGACTGGATTGTAGCAATGCAAGAGGAGCTTCAACAATTTGAACATAATAAAGTCTGGCATCTTGTGCCACGACCTTCTAATCGAACTGTGATTGGTACTCGATGGGTATTCAGAAACGAATTGGATGACTCAGGAGTTATAGTTCGTAATAAGGCTCGATTGGTCGTTCAAGGTTATAATCAACAAGAAGGGATTGATTATGACGAGACATTCGCTTCAATAGCAAGACTTGAAGCTATTCGCTTGCTCATCGCCTTCGCAGCTCATAAAGGAATGAAACTGTTCCAAATGGACGTTAAGACTGCCTTTCTTAACGGTTATTTGGAAGAAGAGGTTTTTGTTGAACAACCTCCTGGATTTTTGAATAACAAGTTTCAAAACCATGTTTTTAAACTCGATAAAGCTTTATATGGTTTGAAACAAGCGCCTAGGGCTTGGTACGACAGACTGTCAAATTTTTTATTGCAAAACAATTTTAAAAGAGGATCTGTCGACAAAACCCTATTTCTAAAATCCGAGGGTTCTGATTTACTTGTTACTCAAATTTATGTAGACGATATTATTTTTGGTTCTACTAACAATAAATTGTGCAAGTACTTTTCAGATCTTATGACCTCAGAATTTGAAATGAGCATGATGGGAGAATTGAAATTCTTCCTCGGATTGCAAATTCAACAAACTAAGGAAGGGATAAGGATTCACCAACAAAAATATGTCAAGGAGCTAATCAGAAAATTTGGTATGGAAAACGCTCATCCAATGGACACGCCAATGGTAACTGACAAAAAGTTGACCTTAGACGAAAATGGTAAGTTTGTAGATGAGACTACATATCGAGGTATGATTGGTTCTTTATTATATTTAACTATAAGTAGACCTGACATTATGTTCAGCGTATGCGTCTGTGCTAGATTTCAATCATGTCCTAAAGAATCACATATGATTGCAGTTAAACGTATCTTGAGATATTTAATTGGTACATCCAATTTATATTTGTGGTATCCACTTGAGTGTAATTTCGATCTAATAGGGTATTCAGATGCAGATTATGCAGGATGCTCCTTAGATAGAAAAAGTACCTCTGGATTTGCTACGTTTGTTGGACCTTGCATAATTACTTGGGGCTCAAAGAAACAAAATTCGGTTGCGTTATCTACTGCAGAAGCCGAATATATCGCTGCAGGACTTGTATGTTCTCAACTACTATGGTTAAAACAACAACTATGTGATTACGGTGTTAATGTTGGTTGTATGCCTGTTTTCTGTGATAATACGAGTGCTATTATTATTTCTAAGAACCCAGCTCAGCATTCTCGTACTAAGCATATAGACATTAGACATCATTTTTTGCGTGACCATGTAGAAAAGGGCAACATTAAACTCGAATTTTGTAGTACTGACAATCAATGGGCTGAAATTTTAACAAAGGCGTTAGCGAGAAGACGTTTTGAGATTTTGCGGTTGGAAATTGGTTTAATCGGTAGCAATTAAATTCGTCATATTTATTTTGTGAACCTGCGTGACTGGTTAGAATAAGACGAGATTGTATGACTGTGTCCGCATATTTCATTGCTAGTATATTTGTGTTTAATATAATATATTTTACGTGAGTATCTTGCATATTAAGTGTTTTATGGAAATTGAATTATGAACCACATATTTGCCAAAAACCTATCTTATTCACTTTCCTAATTGAACCAAAATTCTACCATGTATTTTAGTTTGGCCGAAATTCTCAAACAAAAATCACCTTACCATATTTTTTTACATTTACCAAATCTTATTCTTACCATATCTCAACAATAATTACCTAAGATTCTCTTTCTACCAAAACTCAAAAAAAAAAAAAAAAAAAAAAAAAGGAAAGTAGACTACCCTAGAGCCGGCACACCCACGTGCCAAGTACAAAAGTACGCTACCCAATTTTTACTTTTCATAATTACCCATCCCTTTCACCACACAAACACTTCACCCAATTTTTAACTCCTTCTCTCCCTCCTCACGACACCCAAACAACAACAACAACCATTTAATCATCACCTTCAACCTTCATCCATGGCTTCCACAAGATCAAAAATTTCCAAAAACCCAAATCCCAAAACTCCAAAGCCTAGCATGCCCACAAATACCTCTCCTAATCCCACACAAAAAACACCTACCATGAACCAAACCGAGTCCGGTACGGGTCTTGAGGGTACAAAAAGAAGAAGGTTAAATAAGGGAAAAGCTAGACTACAAGAGGAAGCTACTACCAAAACTGTTGACACGGTTCCCGAGGTGACTACACGGGTCACATTCCGTGATTTTTCGCCTCAAGAAACATCTTCCGGGTTTGAAAAACTCCGTCTTACGAAAGGTGAACGAAAACTTGTAAACCGAGTTGCTCAGTACGGAATACATGGGGGTCGTCATTATCCGAAAGCTTGGTGTGACAAATATGCGGCTTTAGGATTCTTTAACAACTTTCTAAATTTTCAAGAATGGGAAACCGTGGAACGATTTTCAGGTCCAGTCTATCCTATTGAGGTAATCCAGTTTTTCGCTTCTGTTTCGTTAACTGATGGGATGTTTGTAACACCCTCAAATTTGCGGAAAGAAAAAAATTATTTAAATACATAACCAAGGGTGTCATAAATAAAAAAGGTCATTACAAAATACGGAAATAAAATTCTACAAAAGAAATATACAAGACCGGGAGACAATCTCCCGTAGTAAATACGGAAATGAAAGAGTGTATAATAATATTACAATATAGACCGAATATAGGTCCAAGGTAAATACTTCGCTCGCTAGCTCGTCAATGTACCCAAAGTATGCATCACAAACCTGCCAACCGCATTAAATATAAACACGGAAGCCACAGTCAGTGGGGAGTAACTCCGAGTGCTCCCAGCCACGAAATGTCGAGTTTAATGAAACATGAATAACATAAAAGCAATGTATATGGAAAATACAAAACTTAAACATATATGATATGCTTTTCATGTTATGAAACAATTAACTAACATATAACCTATCATATGAAAGCTATCATGTGAAACCGATAATAAAATATAACAAGAGGTAGGGAAGCTGGGATGCTAGCTCAGAGGTTACCCTGTAACATGGCCATGATACACTCAAACCCTAATCAACACGTAATCATGTGAATCAGTTAACCACCAGTAATCCAAACTCTATCAATCTTAGCCGGCTTGCATCTCACCTTCTAAAACTCATAGAATCATACAAACCTGAAAGACAAATACTTCTACAAACAGGCATAAGTTCTTAGCCCAGTCAATAGTCGACTTCTGTAACTCGAGGCTATACCACAAGGTAGGAAAACATCCTAGTCCTAGACTGATCAGACCCAGCGACAACAGCTATTCCATTCCCCGTCCCATGACATAACCGTACATGAGAAACTCTACTAGGCGACCCCCTAAGCAGAGATGGCTAGTACTTAAGCTGGCTCCAGTCCCAAAATGGATAAGGCAGCCATGCCCCGACTTGGATATAAACCCACCAAGCGGGGACACAAAAGCTATCAAGCAGTGAACTATATACTCGTTAAAGACAGTACGGACCTATCAATGTCATGGTCCAAGCTACTCATTTAGAATTAGAATGGTCAAGACGCCATATATCCATAATTCTCTATGGGTACTTAGTCAACACGACACCAACCATATAAACAAACAGTCACGGAACACATCCTATCATGTGACTAATTGCATATAAATAATAATCAAATATCATATCGCCTCATATCTACTAAGGCTAATTCATTAATTAAATACAACTTACTTGAAGACAAATCCCCGACCCGAGTCCCGCGACGGGTCATCAGTCAAAACGGGGCTGACTAGATCTTAGTTTGACCAAACCCGTTGGATCAAACCGGCTAGAAACAGAGTCTTTATCACATAGACATAAAATCAACATATTCATTACCTGTTATTCTATTAAAACTTCTAACATGTGAATTAGATTATATTATACCCAAAACCCCGTTTGACTTAAAGGAGATTAACTTAAACTACGGTCTCGTCTTATAATTTCTAACATGTGAGACATAATAATTTAATGAAAAACCTTTTTAATTAAATATTTTACTTATTAATATTTCTCGCTTGCTAATTATTACAAAACGCGATAAAAATGACGATAACTCAAAAACCGTCACAAGTCCAAAAGTGGGACCCACGGGCTGAGTTGGGCCGGACCCCACATGGGCTTGGATGGGCCCACGGCCTGTTTTGGCAAAATGGACTGTTTTGGCCTTTTTAACGGTTTTACTAAAACCGCTTCCTAATATTTTCCCGCATGCTTAACATATTTAAAACCCGTCAAAACAACAATTAAACAATCAAACATCGACACAACCCAAAGACCAAGACCCGGACCCACCATGGCCCAACCCAGACCGGGTCTGAACCGGCCTGGACCGGTCTGGTTGGTCCGGTTCACCTCCCCTCTACACGGTTCCCAAACAACAACATCCATCAAAATATTTCCAACATGTTTTAAACATCAAACAACTATTTTAACCACCATCATACAAAAATCATGATTAAAAATAATTCATCCCAAAATCATCAAGAACACTTAACATATTAAAATTTCCTAAACAACATAAAAATCATAACTTATTGAAAATCATCAAAATTCATCAAGAACACTAAAACAACATAAAAATTCCATACAACTTAAAAATCATCAAGAATCATAAATCATCATAAAAATTCCATACAACATAATAATCATCAAAAATTACCAAGAACACTAAACATATTATAAATTCATACAAAATCATAAAAATCATAAAAATTCATAAAACATAATAATAACACTCCTTAGCATATTACTAACTAAAAATCCATAAATCATAAAAATATGAACCAAAAATAAAGATGAACCAAAATCAAAAGGAACAAAACTAAAGGCTATGTTACTAACTAAAATCATAAATACTATAACATGAGCCAAAACTAAAGACTATGTGACATTAATTCGTCGAGTAAAACGGAATCGTTACCTTAGCTAGCCAAAATCACTTAGCACCAAAATATAAGAAATATATAAATAAGAAAACCCTTCTACTAATCTTCACCCAATATATACGAGTCTCCAAGCTCGTCTTCAAAGTCTTCCCCTATAAGAAATAACAAGGAAAACATTATTAGAACTTAAATATAAATTTCCATAATTAAAGTGTTAAAAATGATCTTGACGGAATTGAAAATAAACCATACGTGAAGATGGAGAGCGAAGAGGAGAGTCTAGAAATATAAAGTAGGAAGGATTTAATTAAGAAACGAAGATTTTATGAAGGTTTTGCTCAAGAACGATGAAGAACACGAAGAACGATTAAATAAAGTGATGTTTTGATCTTTATTTGATTTGTTGAAAGATGAAAAGTTGTTTGTGAGTAAAGTGGAGTGGAGTTGGCCGTGAGTTTATAGACCAATAAAGGTGTTGAGTTTTGAAATTGTTGTTCCGTAATTGACTCGCGTGTAATAATTATTTTACGGTAAACGATTAAATATAATTAACGATAAAGTTAATTATACAAATATCTAGATATTATGATTATTGTATCCAAAAGAAATGAAAATATCAAGGCTATTAGAGGACTTTTTGAGCCGTGTGGTATGGTGAGCATCTGGTCTGTTTTTGCTCGATTTGCGTAATTTTCGTTAACTGATCGATAAAGTTGAAAATATCTAAGATATTCTTATTAATTTAATCAAAAGAATTAAACTATCTCATGTGAGGGGAAAACGATGACATGGGCGCGTGACTCATGCCAAAGTCGAGTTTCGATTTTGTTGCGCGCATTACGATGCGTGGGGAATTAGTTAAAGGAGTGCGATTAAAAAACCGTGAAAAAGTATTTCTTTAAATTCCGAATAAATTCAAAAAATAATTATATTAAATTATGATAAATCCTAATAAATCTTAATAAAAATAAATCAAAAATATAATTTTTTTAAATAAAATTTCGGTCTTCAAAATCGCAAGACGAGTCGGGAAAAGTCAACGAAAGTCAAAGTCGACTTAAAAGTCGAGAAAAGTCAAAAATGACGTAAAAGTCAAGAAAAGTTTATGACGACTTAAAAATAAATAAAAAGTCAATGACGACTTTAAAAAGTCAAGAAAAAGTCAAAGACGGTTTAAAAGTCAAGAAAAGTCAAAGACGACCAAAAACGGTCTTGTCATGAAATCTCTCAAAAATTCCAAATACGAACGCGGAATTTCAAAATACGACTCGGAACAAAAATTCCTATATTAAAAACTTAAGTTCTACTGAAAAGTATCCATAAGCTATTGCTTAAGCAAATTGGGTACTTTTCGGGTTGTTACATTCTTGGTTTAGGTAATACTACATATGATAAAGATAGTGGAGGGAAGCAAGACTAAAGAGTAAGTTGAGTTGGTAGGTAATCAATCACCTTAATTTCGTTTATGTAGATAAGATAAGATAGGAGAGAGAGATAGAAGATGAAGATGGAGGCTACTAAATTTCTAGGTCAAAATATCTACCCGCTAGAGATACAAGTAAGGCCCTGTTCTTTTGGACTTAAACTCACCCCCTTTAAGTTCAGTTCAGCTCCTATAAGTTCAGTTCAGCTCCTATAAGTTCAGTTCAGTTCAGTTCAGCTCCTATAAGTTCAGTTCAGCTCCTATAAGTTCAGTTCAGTTCAGCTCCTATAAGTTAGTTCAGTTCAGCTCCTATAAGTTCAGTTCAGCTCCAATAAGTTCAGTTCAGTTCAGTTCAGCTCTTATAAGTTCAGTTCAGAAAAGTTCAATTCTTACAAATTAAGTTTAGAAAAATTATACGAAATATATTATTTATGAAAACCGATATAAAAACATTTGACATTAATTATTGGATACATACATTATCATTGAGACCGCCCGAAGAAATTGTAGAGTATTTCAACTATCGACATTCATTATTTTTGAATGAAAGTTGAAATGACATTTGGTTAATTGAAAAAAAGGTGGAAGATGTTAACAAAATATGCTCTAAATGTCACAAAAGTATCAAATGTCTATTATTGTTTCTACATTCACACTCCATAATTTTATAAGGATGCATACTCTTGGAATACCTATTATACAACATGACGTGAATATTCAAGAAACAGTAGATTCAGACATGTTTGATTATAAGCGGGAAAATGCCATGTTCAAGATACGAAACAAGATAGTAAAAAAACATTTGGCGAGACAATGGATTCGTTGTTTCGAGTGGTAGTGAAGATGAAGAAGAAAGTGATGAGGAAGATGATGATATAGAAATAGATAGTTAAAAAACGATGTAATATGTAATTTATTTTTTTATCGTAATGTAAACGTAGTAATCTGTATCAACAAACAAATGTATATAAATCGGAATAATTTTATTATCTTACCTTATGTTTTAGAGTATATTTTTTTTTGTATGACAACCCTTTCCAAAAGATAATGATTATAATAAAGTTCAGTTTAGTAAAGTTTAGATTATATAAGTTCTATTCAATTAAGTAAAATTAAGTTCAGAAAAGTTCAGCTCCTATAAGTTCAGTTCAGTTCAGTTCAGCTCCTATAAGTTCAGTTCAGCTCCTATAAGTTCAGTTCAGTTCAGCTCTTATAAGTTCAGTTCAGTTCAGCTCCTATAAGTTCAGTTCAGCTCCTATAAGTTCAGTTCAGTTCAGTTCAGCTCCTATAAGTTCAGTTCAGCTCCTATAAGTTCAGTTCAGAAAAGTTCAGCAAAATTCAGTCCAAAAGAACAGGGCCTAACTAGGTAAAGGACTAAATTTCTACACAAGTCCATGGGGATAGTGGGTTAGTATGTATGTAGATGAATGGGCTTAGTTTTGGGTTAGGTTAACTAATTATAATGTGTGGATTTTGTTACTTTCATTACAAATTAATTAATGGATTTTGTTACTTTCATTACAAATAAATCAATCTATTAGTAAAAAATAGTAAAAATAAGTGATTTCAGTAAAAGAAAATTGCCCAAAAAAGAAAAACGTAACCTTCATATTGAGTTAGACTGCTAAAGGGAGTACATTGGAGCAGATATGGTAAATGGGTTAATGGGATTGGATCGGCTTAGTTCGGGTCAAATTTGTGACATTAACGAGTTAGTTGGTGCCGGATTATTTCGGGCTTTGAGTGTTTTCGGATATGCTGATCGGGTCAAATGGTCGAGTTGTTTCGGGACAGGTCATTTTCGGGCGAATGATTAAGAGAGAGATAATACGTTTTCGATTACTGTGTATTTATAGTTTAGTCTTGATGTTTCAATATTTAATTTAAAAAATGCTAAGTGTAATTTCTAATTAGTCATTTTAAGTCTTTTTGGGTCAAATAGATTCATGTTTGTCGAGTCATTTACGGTTTGGTGGTTTAAGAGTAGGCCATTCCGGGACGGGTTAGTTTCAGGTCAACAAAAGCTAAAGCTATGTTCGGGGGGTTGAGTCAATTCGGGTTTTAGGTTACATTGGGATTTGGGGCGTTGTAGTTCGGGTCAATTTCGGATCTCAGATCTGCCTTTTTGAGACAGGTTGATTTTGCCATATCATAATGGACTAATAAGATCAACATGACATTTTTGTTGCCCAATGTGATCAATGTACATATAGCATACTCATAAATAAACCTAACATTATAGTCTTTCTGAGGGTATATTAAAGTGATTTTTATAGATTCGACAAAATATTACCATTTTGACATTTTTTCCCAACTTTATCCATGACTTAAAATTATTATTTTCTCTCATTTTCAATCCTTTAACTACAACCAATTACAAATGTATATAAATTAAAAACAAAAACAAATTTGAGAAATATTGTTTACACTAGATGATTACATTTAAGCTTCAACAAATGTCACATCTTAAAAAAAAACTTCTTACCAATAAATAAATAAAAATAAAATTCGGAGTGAACATAATAGATCTATGTATCCGGTGTGTAATTAAAGATCATGTAAAGGCAAAAAAATGGATTGTCATTAAAATGGGATGAATTATAAAAATAATTATGTATACTTTATAATTATATTTTACTAATTTTCTAAAACCATACCCGTATAATTTTGCAATGGTGTAAAACTAATATAAAAAAATTGGGTAACCTTATTAAATGTCATTTATACCTTTTTTTATTTTAAAGCCAATACAACAACCATACTCCTATAAATAAATATAGATTTTAAAATATTCCTTATTTTTAAACATTATGAAATATCAATGATTGGCATACAACCCGTGCATTTTTGCACGGGCATAAAACTAGTATTTTTTTAAAATTCATTCCTAATTATTAATTACAACTTGTGATCAAAGAAACCTCTCATAAAGAGCAAATAAGAGGCCAGGTGAGGGAGGGACTCTTAGAGGTCACAAGCCAAAAACGGTCACCATAGATGATTTCAACTTTCTCAATCATAGAAAAGAAAAAAAAACGTGGTACAAAGTGTTAAAGCCTTTCTCATTACGATAATACTGGTCCTTAATAGCAGCCAGAAACATTAGTCAAAAGTCTAAAACTCAGAACTATGGTTTATGCACGACAAATTTGTATCACCTTCTTCTTCCATTTCTAACTTTCCTTCTCCCATTTCATTTCTTTTTTCAGTTTTTCAAGTAATATTTCACATCTTGTATTCTGCATTTATAAATTGGTATTATTATTAGTTTATTTTTATTAATTTTTTCCTTGGTTGATATTTTTTTTGTTTTGTTTTTGCCCATATAAGATCTGAAATTTAGTGGGTACTTGTTAAAATTTGATTATATGATTTGGATTTTGTTTTAAGCTGGAAATAAAATGGTATATATTTGTATTTTGTGTTTTTGACTGTGGTAAATCTGGTAATGACTAATGAGTCATGATTGATTTTTTAGGGGTAAAGATTTGACTTTTACTGTAGGGAAATTTTGTGGGGTAGTTTAAAATGATATTTTTAACTATTATATTAAGCATATATTGTTCCGAAATAGTCTTTTTGTGTTGCTAATACAAGGTGAAGGTGAATGAGGTAGCTTAATTTGATATTTTTAATTATTTATTAGGCATATATGGTTTCGGAAAGAGTCTCTTTGTGTTGGTGAGACAAGTTTAAGGCCGCGTACATTGGACCTCACTTGCTCCGCAATTCGTAGGAGTCATTGAGGTACTGGGGTAACGTTGTTTTTGAAGCATATATGGTAAAAATTGAGGTGTGTGATGCAATGGTAGGAATAAAAGAGGGTTTAAATGATGGAGAAAAGGCTATGATAGCCTCAATATTAGGTACAAGAGCTTGTGATTACTTGTTAGCAAACCCTCATACAGCTGAGACTTCTTTGGTCAGTGATGACAATAGTGCAAATATCCAAAATAAGTTAGCAAATCTTGTCGAATGTGCAAATACCGTGAATTTTAGCTGGAATTATGGGTTTTTCTGGCAAATTTCGCGGTCTAGGACCCGGGAATTGGTATTGAGTTGGGGGGATGGGTATTGTAGAGAGCCAAAGGAAGGTGAGGAGTCAGAAACCACTCGGTTTATGAGATACCGGGTTGAGGATGAAGGTCAACAGAAGATTAGAAAGACGGTTCTTCAGAAACTGAATAAGTTGTTTGGTGGTTTGGATGATGATAATATGGCCTTGAGATTGGATAGGGTTACTGATATGGAGATGTTTTTCTTGGTGTCGATGTATTTTTTGTTTCCTCGTGGAAAAGGTGGTCCGGGGACTTGTTTTGCCTCGGGAAAACATGTTTGGGAGGCGGATTTGTTAAGTTCTCGGTCTGATTATTGTGTTCGAGCATTTCTGGCAAGAGCTGCTGGTATTCAGACTGTTTTAATGATACCTATCGAATTTGGGGTTGTGGAATTGGGATCAGTGAGATCCATGGCGGAGAACCCAAATTTATTAAGTGCTTTGAAACTCGCTTTTGGGCACACACCTTTGTTTATCCGATCTAAACCTCAAACTTTACCTCTTTTAACGCCAAAGAACGAGGAAGGCGCTCCTGATCATTCTCCGTTATCATCAACACTACCTGCTCCGATAGTTAACCCTTTTGTGAGCCCTAGGCTTGTCAATAAGGTAAATGGATTCACGGAAATATACGGACAGAATTTGAACTTAATAAGCGGGCCTCAATTCAGAGAGAAACTTGCTGTAAGAAAGACGGAATATAAAAGTTGGGATCCTCAGGCGAATGGGAACAAGCTTTCTTATGCAACTCAAACACCTAGAAATGATCTTCATAGTCCAAGTTGGACAACTAATCCGAGTATAAACCATGTGAGGTCAAATGCAATTTCTAGCCCGCGGAATTCTACCTTTCAGGAGTCAGGCCTGCAAGAATATTTCAATGGTATTAACCAATCCCACCATCAAAACCCAACTCAAATGCAAATCGATTTCGCGGGAGCAGATTCTGAGCATTCTGATTTTGTGTCATCTGTTAGAGAATTTAGGCAATTTGGGTCACTGGATGATTCAAAGTCACGAAAAAGGTGCCAAAGGCCTGCAGATGGCCGAGAAGAACAGGAATGTAGATCTTATAGTCATCTTCTGGCAGAAAGACAACGTAGGGAGAAGCTTAATCAACGGTTTTATGCATTACGAGCAGTTGTCCCCAACGTTTCCAGGATGGACAAAGCCTCTTTGCTTGGAGATGCTATCTCGTACATTACCGAGTTGCAGAAAAAGCTTAGTGATTTGGAATCAGGAGAGAACAACTACAGTGATTCTAGAGAGGAGGGGGAATCTCAAGCCCTGGTTGCTGACGTTGAAGTCCAGTTAATCGATGATGAGGTTCTGCTGAGGGTGAGTTGCCCCATGGATTTACATCCCGTGACACGTATCACTCAGGCATTCAAGAATCAGGAGATCACAGTTGTTGACTCGAAGCTTGCTGCAGGCACTGATACCGTCTTTCATACATTTGTTATCAAGTCTCAAAGTTCGGAAGAATTGACCAAGGAGAAATTGTTGGCAGCATTATTGCACGAAGAAGTTTTGTAGAAAATAACTTTAGAAAAAGGAACCGTTTCATAATTTTTAAAAAGACGGTGCAAAATGTTCCCAATAGAGAGAATAATAGCCAATTGTGTAAATGTGTAATTGACAAAAGTCGAATCATAAATTTTGTTCTATCCTGTTCCTATTTATATCAATCAAAGAAAAACTATTTCTTGTTACTGTCTGCCGTGTCTTGGTGTTTGCCTCCCGTTGATATTTTGCACCTTATTAATTGTCGAAGCAGGAATTCAGACACAAAGGGATAAATCAACAGGTAAGCTGAGAACACTTCCAAGTTCTGAATTAACACAAGCTGAATCAACCATGTCCCAACACGATATACCTAACTTGACATGTCGGACACAAATATATACTGACCGTCCTGACCGAATGAACATTCTGCCCTGGCACAACATGAAACCGACATGATCCTACCCAAACCTGTCAATTGCCATCTCTACTGGTAACTGGTAAGTCATGGGTGGATAGCATCGTACGTCGGAGTGTTACTGCCTTACTTCGATTATCAAGCTTTCGGTTTGTTGTGGGGTGGTGCATAATTTATATATGCAATGACTGCACTCTGTGAAAGGTATGTCGAAACCCAAGTAGTTCGACGTTCTCATCCTATGTTATATAGTGTCTTTCTTTAACTTGCCTGCAATGTTCTCTTCATAAAAGACGTCCCTTTATAACGCATGCTGACTGCATAAACCATATTTGAAATAGACCGTAACTGATCGGGGCTTTTAAAATACTCCGTAACAGCTTAAAATTCCGTCTAAACAAATGAATCACTCTTATGACATTGCTAGGCTTGAGTTTATAAGTACTGTAAGGAAATTAAGAATAGTCACACATGAGTACATGACACAACAATGTACCGTATGTGAGCTGCGAAAGTTGCACGATATAAATAATACGGAGTATTTAACAAGAATCAGTAAACATGAAGTGGACGTGCCGGAGTGGTTATCGGGCATGACTAGAAATCATGTGGGCTTTGCCCGCGCAGGTTCGAATCCTGCCGTCCACGTTTTTTCATAATTTTAAACTTTACATGTAGTTTTTTTTTTAATTTAGATAACCCAAAAAAAAAATCTTATGTGGTTTTGTTATAAAGTATGTGTATAAGTATAGTTGTATACATCGTGTTAGAGTTGTGTTCAATGTACTTGAGTAGGTTCATGTATTAGCATTAATGTTAAGCCTGAAATTTACAAAAGACATAATCTGTAAGCTACACATACAGGTTTAACGCACCCATAAATGAGAGTCGTAGTTTAGAAACATTAGATATTGTTCCGAGGGTAATTTTAGTCATTTATTAAGTATAAAAATCAATCGGTGCTTTAATCAGGTCAAATCGAGTTCATTCCAATTCTGCTTCATATTAGGTTCTTCGATTTGGATTGGAATTTTAGCTTGGTTATTCGAATTGCGTCAATTTTCTGCTAGGTCGACATTCAACCTTTTTTTTATATACAGAGTACATAATACAATATGTACACATACATTATTACATACAAATGTGACATATATATACAAACAAATCTTCAAAAAAAGAGAACAAAAAGTACTCATCAATTATCATTGACGGAAAATCCAAAATGAAGCACAACAAATCACTAATAATTTCCTCATCAATCTTAATCTCATTCATTATACAATCATCATTAGCCTCGTTAATGAACTCCGCAAATCTTATACCCGAAACGTGCAAGAAACTCTCTAAAGCCGACTCGAAAGTGTACTACGACTTCTGTGAAGCAGCACTTGGTACAGCTCCAGGAAGTGCTAATGCAACCAGTGTTGCACAACTCGGGTCCATTTCATTTAGTCTCGACGTATCCCAAGTCGAACCCATTTTATCAAAAATTGCCAACCTGTTAAACGATCCAAACCCTGAACTCGACCCGTCCACAATGGACGCATTGAAGGCTTGTAACGAGCTTTATTCGGGTGCCCGGGATGACTTGGTGTCGGGTCTCGGGAATTTTGAAGCAGAGGACTATTTGATGGCTAATGCAAATGCAAGTGTTGCATTAGATAAAGTGATTAGTTGTGAAGGTGGGTTTAAGAAGAAACAAGGAAAGGTTTATGTTTTGTCGACTGAAAATAGTGATTTTGTTCAATTAGTTGCTATATCTATTGGTTTTACTAAGTTGTTAGGTGTTGTATTGTTAAATTGAAATGTATTTTTGTTGCTATAATGAAAGAGTTAATTCGATCTTTTTTTCATAGTTATTATACTAACTTGAATGAACATTTGAGACGGACTCAAACTATTTCGCCATATATCCCAATGAATAGTTTAAAACTTTAAATGTAAATCACTGATTCTGACAAAGGGACTGAGAGAATATTATAATTTTCTGTACTTTTAAATCTCATAAACAGTGTTTTTTTCAATCATATACACCATTCTTCTAAGTCAATAACTTACATTTTACGTATTCTATTTATGGATGTCTCAAAGAATACTTTACGTTCTCTTTAAAAATATATTTCTAACTTGTTATAATAATAAAAAATTACAAAATTCGCGTGCAAGTGGAGCTCAAAAAGTAGATGATGGAAAGTAAGAGTGTTGTATATTCGTTTCATACCTTAAATTTTGTGTAAAAGTAAAGTAAATAATTTACTAGGATGTAAAGAATAGATTAATATCTGAAATGTTACTCTTACGTAATTTCAACCTTCAAAATTTAAGATGAAATGATTTTTCGTGATAAACTTGTATTAGAAACATTGCAATATCTTACACTACAGATAATATATAATCTTATACCGATAATGTAAAATCATCATATACTAATAATAGTCCATAATATTCAGCATTTCAGCTTAGTTTTCTACCTTAACAATTCTCTAAATCATTTAAAATTAATCGAAATCAAATCAATAATCTAAGGGATACGTTCTACTTCTACACATTCTAAATGTAAATCATTGATTCCGACGAAGGGAGTATTATAATTTTCTATATTTCTTAAATCTCATCAATCATATATGTAACAACCCGAAAAATACCAATTTTTCTAGTAAAAATATTTACTAACACTTTTCAGTAGAACTTAAGTTTTTAAAATAGGAATTTTTGTTCGGAGTCTTATTTGGAAAAATTCCGCGTTCTATTTGGGAATTTCTGAGGGATTTTCATGAAAAACCGTTTTTAGTCATCTTTGACGTTTTCTTGACTTTTAATCGTCTT